>JAVCKT010059895.1:0-16165 GCA_032273925.1 Rhynchotus rufescens
TCATAATAAAATATTTATACTTATCAAAGATGTATCCATTCCATTAATACCAGCTGTGTCTACCAGGTTAAATCATAGCAAATACCTGAAGTACTGAGAGGACAAGATTCCCTAATACCAATTAGGTCGCTTTTGAGCCAAGATAATAAACTCTCCTGATAGCTGATAGAGGTACACATCCATGACAGATAGATGGAGATATTCAACTGAGCAGTCATCATCTGTACAGATCACAACCATATCTATCTGATAATTTAGGAAAAATATTATGCAGAGGATCTCTATTAGGATCACTAACAAAGCCTTGACTCACTGTTCACTTCTAGTCAGTGAAGTTCAAGGTACCTCCCATCCTTTTTAAAAAAACATAAGCTATTTGAGGCTTTTTTATTTTCTTTCAAATAAATAATCTTACCCAAGTTTTACTTATACTTGAAAAACATTTCAGTAAACTAAGGTAATGTGGGTTGCTCACAAACATTAGCTGAACTTGAAATTCTCTAGTAAGAAGACTCTGGCCAAAGCCATATGCTTTGTGTAAATCATATCATCATATAAAGTTCTCTTTCTTTCTTACATGGAAGTTAGATTGTATTTATGCATAAAATATCCTTGATACATAACAGTCCTGCAATTCACTTCCATATCAGACTGCTTCCTCATGCAATTTGAAAAGCAGATTTATGACTATTTTTGGCCTCCTGTCATTAAAGGGCACATCTTTAATTAGAATTTTAAAGAAAAAGCTCAGTGTGTATTAAGAAATGCTACAAAAGTCTTTTGGAACTAAGCATCTCCTCTGAAATTAAAACATTTTCTTTAGAAACAAGAAACACGTCAGCCTCCTCTCACAAAAGGAGAGGATCAATATACTTTAGGGAAAGAAGTCCTACTTAAAAAAAAAAAATCCTTTCAGTAGGACATATTTCAATATGACCTATTCAGAAAAAAAATCAAAGCAAGAAGTACAATGAAAGGAATTCTTTTATTTATTTTTTAATTATTTTCTCAGTAGTGGGTACAGGCAGGTGATATTGAGGGGAAAGGTATGGCACAGCTGTGTGTTTAAAAAAAAAGAAAGATAAGGGGCACTTTTCAACTTAACAAAGAGTCAAATGACCGTAATACTGCAAATAAATTCTGTGAAGGCAACAGAGCCCTGGAACAGGCTGCCCAGAGCGGTTGTGGAGTCTCCTTCCTTGGAGATCTTTAAAATCCGCTTGGACACAGCCCTGTGCCACGTGCTCTAGGTGACCCTGCGTGTGCAGAGGGGTTGGACTCGATGACCTCTGAGGTCCTTTCCAACCTTAAGCATTCTATGATTCTATGAAAATCTGTAGATAGAGGTGGAAAATATAACATTTCAGCAAACCATTCGAGAACTTGGTATATCTTTAGATCTTGAGGACTTGGATTATCCTAAGAAACATCTGCCACTTTCCTGTGCTGTTAAATTTAGGCTCCTCAAATCCAATCTGACTGATGCAACAAACCAGTCATATAATCCCTTCACAAAATGATCCCACCCCAGCTCAATTATTTAAGATGTGTGCTGTCAGCACTCCTTTTGCAGAACCATTCCAGAATCATGGTTACTGTTCAGCATAAACATGTTGGTGGAGAGTTTGTAACTGCTGGCTCTTTCACCATTACTATCTTAGTTGTAAACACCAGAAAGGGGAAATAAGCGTTGATATCCCTTTTCAATTATTATTAAACCACTTAAAAACACTTTTTTTATTACTCTCATCTCACAAGATACACCTTCAATTATCATCTTATTCTGGCAGTCTTTCTCTCCAGGGTTGTCTCTTGAAAATAATTAAGAGGAGTTGTACCCACTTGAGGGTGACTTATATAATGGCCTTAAGATTCTTCACTGGAAACACCTTGTCTCCTACCTAAGTTGCACAGAATATTTTCCAGTTCATTTCCTAGTAAGCATGTAGTCATTTCCTTCAGATAATTGCATTTATGCAGAGTATCATTTGCTTGGATTTGATCCAGATTGTCTGTGAGCTTGACCCCTGTTCTCACTGCATGAAGTGCAACTTCTTCCCTCACTCACATTTTGTTTCAGAAAAACTATTTGCTTTGTTTTCCTCTCTCCAACTTAACCAGGGCAATTTTGACCATTTTTGGCTTTATTTTCTAGGATCATTGAAACAAACAAACAAAAAAAAGCCTTTCCAAATCTTCACAGAATATATTCAAAGG
The DNA here is from genome assembly GCA_032273925.1 of Rhynchotus rufescens. Lineage (NCBI taxonomy): Eukaryota > Metazoa > Chordata > Aves > Tinamiformes > Tinamidae > Rhynchotus > Rhynchotus rufescens. Next base: position 2,218 of record JAVCKT010059895.1, read on the forward strand.
AGTCTTATTTATTGCCCACAGTAGATATCTTTAACCTTTTTGTTCAAGAACAAATACTGCCTGAACAGTGTTTATTGAAGGCCAGTCCACAACACTTAACAGCTCTTCACACCTGTATGTGCTCCACAGCTTCCTGAGAGTTCATCTCAATGATCACATGTGCTACTTCACAGGTACTTGTCTTGTGAATAGACATATCAACACCCTTACAGGTTTCTCCCTCTTTCATCTTATTTGCATGTCTAAATTGCTCACAGCCACAATTAAATTGCTTTGGCTGAATCTGCATTAGATACTGGATCTGGATACGAGATTAGTACCTAATAATTTTTGGCCATCCAAGGTGTTTTAGCAGTATCTTGATGGCTGCACCTCAGAGGAAAGGACTCTGCTGAAATTTTTAAAAAACCTGCATTGTAGTGTACTCTTGGACATGAAAAGTCATGTTCCTGTGAATCAGGGGTTATTACATTATGTCTAAGCATGTGATTGTTGACGGAGTTAAAAAATAAGATCACATATAATACTACCCAACTTCCACACAAAGCTTTTGAGTGGCCTATCATGATATTCATTCTTATACACCATATTAAAGGAAAAAAAAAAAAAAGTATTTTTCTTCTTTAAAATAGAATTGATCTTTTAATAGATGCCATCTCCCTAGAGCTGAAGTCAGCCAAGCAATGTAACCCATCACCAAACAGTGCAAGCCATGACAGGACAAAAGAAAACCAGATGCTCCTGATTTTCCAAATATCTGCTTGGCCATTACAAGGCAGATTGTTATGTTCCATTTTCCACGATAAAGCTTTTATCCCGCTTCTGTACTACAGCCTCCTATATATAAAAATAAAATCAGGTACCTCTAAAACATTCAGTTTTTGACCAACATGGCTTAGCAACAAACAACAGAAACAATTTCAACATCTTTGTTTCATTTCATACTGCTTGCAGACCTCATTCAGAGGCTGTGCCCTGAAACAGACTACTGCATTTTTTAAGAGATTGCCTCGCTCTTTGAGGCAGGGCAGCCAGCAGCAGAGAGACTGATAATTTTAAGAGGGTCAAAACACAGCTCACCACTTTGATTCTCCTGTTTGTTCAGTCATCCAAAACAAAATAAGCTGGAAATTTCTGGGGAGCCACAGGCTCTAAGGCAAGAGGTCATCATAAAACCCTACCTCCCACCTCATTCATCTTTACTATGTTCTCCAAACTAACAGGCACACTTTCTGTCACTAAAGTCAATAGCTCATATCAATGTATGTAACAGTCTATTCATCTTTATATGTCTTTCAATATTTTTAAGCATAATTGAAACACCATTGTAAACCTTTAAAACACTTTTTTACACATCTTTATGCAGTTTTTAAAACACTTTAAAACACACTTTAAATTTCAATTTTTGGCTGACAAGACTTCCTTTTGAAAAGTAAAGGATTTAAAACTCATGATACACTTACCTTAATATCCAAGTGTGGCAGAGAGTGTCTTTACATGCTGCTGTAGCTTGCTTCTCAAAAAAGGCTGAAGAGAAGAAAAGTGATTCCCCTTACTCTGAGGCAGAGTAATTTCCTAGAGAGAAAGATGTAGTTCTCCTTTCTGAAGTCATCTGAATACCTGCAGCTGGTCAACTACAAGCCAGCAGGAGGTTTATATCACACAGGTGGACCAGGAACCTTGTGAAGCAGGCAGAGAAGCAGCTCTCAGAGTTAAAATGAACGGAGAGAAAAGGGAGAGTGGGAGGAAGTTCTAGGTAGAAAAAGATCTGATATTTCTTTTTGTCTTCTTTCAAATTATCTCTGTTTACATAAAAAGTCATTGTTGCCATTGGCATTTTAATAAATAACAGTTTGACAAATTATTCTTTCAAGGAAAAGAGTACAACTTAAATGCTCCTAGGAAAAATCATTGGTTTCAACAGACTAAATGTTTCTTAATTCTAGAGCGCAGATTAAAATTCAAAAGAGAGAAAAGAAATAAGCAAGGGATTTCAGTCATAGAAACAGCAGTTGAAATATTTGCTTTTCCTTGGTTCTGATTAGCGCCAAGACTCATTGTCCCAGGTGAAGGCAACCTCTTTTGCAATCAATCATGTAATCCCTTTGCAGCTGCTCTCACTAGGAGACGACTCCTTAGCTTGATGGATAAAAAGCCCATTTGAGGCAAGGATACAAATGACTGCTCTAAACCTGTAAGTGCAAGCACATGAAGCTGTACTACAGATGTCTAACGTGGTTAAGTAAAGTTTTTTTTTTTTAGTGGATGTTCTTCAAAATATCAATCCAAGACAAGGAAAAGAATCCCTGAATGGATTTTTTTTTTTTTCTTTTTAATTAAGAGTTGTGTCCTGGTCTAAGAACATTATTAGGAAATCACTCTTAAGGACTATATCATTTGCATTACCCTGAAAGAATGAAAACATCTCCAACAACTGACACTACTTATCATAATGATAGATGGGAGAAGCTTTATGGAAAGTCATAAATAATCTTATTTGCTTTTACCCCCAATACTCCAATATTTTAGGACTACAAACTGACCCTGAGTTTCCAAAACAGTGCTTAAACATAGCAACTAGTTTATCCTATGTTTTAGGAATGTAAGAATTTATACATAGAATCATATGAAAGATTCACCTAATCTCCTGCGTTGATTTAATGGAGGCCAGCAGTTGTTGCTTAAAAACATATAAGAAAGAGAAATAATAAAGAATAATCATTTCCAGCTTTTGACAAGGGTTTAGGGATTTTCTGAGCTAGAGATACTATTTAGACTATTATTTTTTAATGGCCATTAAAAAAACAAGGATGCTTATTTTCCATGCAGCTTCACAAATGAGTCTCAAGATTTGATCCAAAAGTAATGGATAGAAGTATAAAAGCATCTAAATAAGAACAGAAAGGAACATTATGTGCTTACCATATATAGAGTCCTAATTCTACACTGAAGCCTTTTTTTCCCCAAATTATCCAGCATCAGTTCACTAAAACAGGATTAACCAGTTATACTTGAGTATTTATCACACATTTTTTTTTGGCAATTTTTTTTTGATGTTTTTTTCTTCTTTTTTTTTCTTTTTTTTTTTTTTTTCTAACAATACTTTGGCCAGTTGCTACTGGAGCAGAAATCTCTTGAGATAGTTGGGGAAAGATAAAAATTAGGATCATAGAGACAGAAGAAAAGGCATGATTACAGATGAAAGAGAGACTGTTACAAATGTCACTCTAATGTATGTTTTACTGTTAGCTAAAGGGGTAATCTGGGGTATAGATTTGCAGGTTGTCATTGCAGCTGGCATCTTCAGCATCTTTCATCATCTGAACTACTTGACTTATTGATTCTCTTTGACTCCCTTTAATTCCTAAAGCTTTTGAAAACTCAGACAGATTCTGCTTAAAACATTTCCAAGATCTCAGTTGTTCATCTAAATTTATGTCTTCAAACTTAAATATGTATTTTATTGTAACAGATAATCGTTGCTAATACTATTTTAGAGAGAGGAAAATACTTCACCTCGGTCAACTGTTGAATAACAATAAAATTTTTCTTTCTCATATCCTTATGATAAAGGAATCTTAAAGTGTGGTCTGTCTTGTAAATCATCTGCTATGTAACTTTGATTCTGATAAAGTCCCAGGGTTGATTGGTTGCTTATTCTTCCATACACACACACACACACACACACAGGAAAAAAAAAAAAAAAAAAAAAAAAAAAAAAAAAAAAAAAAAAAAAAAAAAAAAAAAAAAAAAAAAAAAAAAAAGGTGACATTTAGGGACTTGGACTATGTTATCTGGGACTGAAAATTTGGGACACTGAGGATCTCAGTTGGATTCAGTTCTGGTGCTCAAGTTATGAGATTATTCAACATAATTACAAGTACAGATCTGTGCATTTTTTTTCCAGCAAATTTCTAACCTCACCAAAAACTGAAGTAAATTTAGAGGACAAGATTATTTTATGGTATTAGTGGTACAAGCTTTTCTAGAAAACGCTTGACTTCCTTCCTTAGAGACTTCTTACAAATATCTCTACCATTTTTCTGGACATGTTGGTAATTTATAAACTTCTGAAAATCCAGAATATACTCCCAAATTCATGTTTAGTAGCATAAAAAGTGTCTCATGTATTCCTACTTCCCATCCCTCATCTCCCTCAGAAACAGGAGCAATAAGAACAAAAAAAAGCTATTGTAATGGAAATTCAGGGAAAATACTATGCTGTCTGTAGTTTTCAGAAGTTTCTCCAGCAAGAATCAGGCAACTAGCATCAATGTGGTATGTCACCGAATTTAGACACTTGGGCATTTTTGAGCAGGATTTTTTTAAACTTGTTCTTCACTATCATTTTAAGAGGTGACAGAATATAAAAGTAAATAAAATTGTCATGAAACTTTAACAAAATCTCTTTGACAGCTTTTGTGGATTGTCTGCATAGCCAGCTCTTTGTTGTTCACTCAGGCTAAAAGCTAATCTGTCCACTAGTAAGAAACCCTGAAAAAGCAATCACCTTCAGAAAAAAAGTGGAAACTAATAATGTCTACTATATGAGAAAAAGATTTAAAAATGGCATACATATTATTCATTATGACAGCTATTACAAATGCCTAGGAAAGTTCTGGACACATTTCCAAAAGAGTTTACTGTGTATGACAAATCACATGTTAATAGATGCTCTTGAAATATTGGATTGAATTTATATTACTTGTCTTAGAACACAACAGAATACGTTTTCATGTTAAGTGTTAAGAAAATGCTAAGAAAGCATCATAACATCCAAAAGAACAATGCACAATCATTGCATTTTGTGCTTTTGGTAGTCCGGAAAATGATAGAACTTTTATACAACAGATTCCTAATCTACCTTTGAAAATGATTATCCCTTGGTTATTTTTACCCTGGACACGTCAAATGGGTTGCAATAAAGATACAGCAATCCTGCTATATGTGTACGTTTGATACATACTGTGTTTGATACCACAAGTGCTGTATTTTGGGCCCACAATACATGTTTTCTTATTGAGATCTGTTTCTTGTGCTTCTTTGCAGCTGGAGTTTGCAAGTTGCACAATAATATCCCTCAGCTTCATTTGACCTAACAAACTGTCATAATTTTCATGTACTCTCAGAGCTTAAGCAAAAACATGTTTGTCAATAATCACTGTAACACTAGAAAACTGTTAGAATTTAAGCAGCTTAGGCCAAGTCAATCACATCTAATTTCAGAGACCCTGCACTGTCAGTTTGATACAAAACTATTAACTTTTAGAGGACTGGCAAAAGTTATGCTTGCTGGCCTACAAATAGGTAAAATAAAACAGCAGCAATCAGGTGGAGCCAAAGGAACAAAGTGCAGATTATTCACAGCTTTTGATTGCTCAAGCATTATGGTTTGAAAGGAGGAAATGAATACAACAATGACCTACAATGCAATGAAAAATAGAAGCAGCTGAATAAAAAAATAAATTAATACAGTCAAAGAGAGATGGAAAATCTATTTTGTCAGTGAAAGCACACTGTAGATGGCCAAAGATGAAGCAATAGAAAACATACAATCAAATGAAAAAAAAAAAACCAACAAGCTAATCACATCTGGAGAACAGAAAAAAAATTCAGATATATTCTACCTAAACCATCCTGGCTTACATTAAAAGCATCGTCTGCAGCTGTTTACCTCACATAAAGTCTCATAAGAAAACAAAAAAAGATATCTTATTCAAATTACTAGACCACAAAACATTTTAAGAATGTATATTCTGTTAAAGTCTGAAAATTTAGTCCTGAAAACACCAGTGAAAGTACAGTCAGGCTGGTTGAGCTTTTTGCTTTAGCGAATGTGTATCTCATCTGTGATAGAGCTGAAAAACCTTAGTGTTTTACTCATGACGCCGCACAGCCTGGATCCAAATAGTAGTACCTCCATCATTGATCTTTCCTGAAAAGCTGAGTCCAGTAGAATTGTATAATTAAAGGTTCATATAAGAAGAAAATGGGTAGTGTGACAATTGGAGTTACAGCAACAGGATGAAATTTAACAGCATATGATGTATATACAGTGCTTAAAAATCAATAGTGGAAATACAGGAGTTCTAATAAACCTAGAAAGACATTGATATATTAGTTGAACACCTACCAATGAGTCATTAATACAGAGACAGCTGTGGAAAAACAGTCCTAAAACATAGCATGTTCAGTGTTACCAGCAGATACGTGAATAAATTAATGCCATTGTATCAGGTATTCATGAAATCTCACATCAAGTACTAAATTACTTTACACTCTCTGTGTTCGAGGCCTGGGACAGGTCAAAACAAGGACTGCTAAAACAGCAGGCGATTCTGTCTGACTAAAGAGAATTCATTTTCAATTTTTGAGACACATTTTTTCACTGCAGAGCTCAGTGAAATGACTGAGAGAGCTTATCACACCCTAGCAAGAGGAAGCCCCATGCAATGTGCAGCATCAAGCACAACTTTCTTTAGAAAGGGGGCTGCAAGGAGTATTTTGTCTAAAACTTAAGGTGCTCATCCCAGGAACTGCAAAATGAAATCAGTTGTAGTATCTTCTATTTTATGGGACTCATAATTTTACCTCCCTGGAGAAAGGTTTAGCAATGAAGTTAAAGGACGTTTATATAGAGATCAATCTCCATATCTCTTACTAAAGCAATAACTGCAGGAAAGAACCCGAGATTCATTGGATAAGTGTCATCTGCAGTGGCAGCCTTGAAAGCCCTGAGGGTCAAGCCCTGCTACCAGTTTGTAGGTGGCACCTCAGGGAGCAAGAGGAGCCAGCTGCTTACTCACTCACTCACTCGCCTCTAATTCCCAGAGTATTCCGTAGTGGTACCGGCAATGGACTCCAGTTGCTGCTATCTGCCTAAGATCACATTTTCAGATTTATGGAAGAAATATCTCTCCAGATTTTCTCTGTGATTGTAAATGCACAGGCTGCTTTACAGGTATAATACTACAAACTCACACTTTTTCATCCACAGGTTCTTCTCAGTATGAGCAAGGAACAAAAAAGGTATTTTGAGATTTCCAGTCTTCACAAATGAAGCCAATGCCATAGTGGGTTGGGCTTGTTTTTCATCCACTGACATAATCTTTCAAACAGAAAAACTGGAAAAAAAATCATACCTTAAAATGCAGTTGATCCACAAAATATTTCACTGAAAGTGTTTTAAATACAATGCCAAAGTCATTCCTCTGGCTTTTAATGACAAAACTCCTGATGGAGGGAACCTTCTTAAACTTAGTGGTATAAGGAGTATCTTACTTGTAAGGAAATCAGGGAGAGAAGAGTTCTTTGAACTAAATTGTTTGGTAAAATTTTAAGGAAGGTGGCAAAACAAAATGTAGTTTCTCTGTTCAGGCAGAGAAGTTTTAGTTAAAAATCACTAAAATAACTATTCTGAATATAGTTATTGTTGATGAAGTGAAGGAAGATACAGTGCTCACAAAAAGCAGCAAAATGTTGATAAGAGCACTTAAAACACACTGAGCAGCAGTTTAATATATTGTTTAAAATTGTAATAGCAAATGAGATATATAAATAGGCTTTTATTGTAATTTTCTAAAAAATGCCTAAAACCATGCTTTTCTGAAAAACCCAGGAGAATTACTAGGTAGACTCTTTTGTTAGAATTGTCTCAATTGATGCAATCTAACCAGAAAGAAAGATAAATTATATTACAGCATTTAAAATCAATAATGCTTCTTACCATTTGAATTAGATGAGAGAAATATTGACAGAAAGCAGGTAGTTCATTTTCTCCTTTTGACTTTCTTTATGGCCATTCTAAGTTAATGTTTCAGGTGTAGCTGAAACATGTAAGCATTTCTGTTCTTCTCTGTGAAGTTCTAACTTTGGATTTGGGTTAGAAAATAAAACAGGATTCTGTAAGAATAATACTACTACCGAATGATAAAAAAGAGAAGTTGCAAGACATTACCCATGACTCTCCCAAAATTGTCATTTAATTGAAAGTATATTTGGAAAATCAATAGAGATTGAATTCCATAAATTTACATATTACTAAATTATGCTGTCTGTGAAGTACGTAAATCACGATCAGTTGTAGTCTATGAAAATCTACATTTAGAAATTGAAACTCTAAATGATATGGAGTATATTAGTTCATCAAAATACATCAGTTTTCTAATTAAAGAGGATTGATCTGATGCCAAAACTCATTCTAGATAATAAAGCAATAGCAGTATTACAGTACAAAATTCCTGCAGAACATTCATATTTGCTGAACTGAGGATATGCAATCGTTGACAAATATAAAATTACATATTTCTAATTCTAATATAATTATATACATTAGGAAACCGGAAGCATATACTATGGAATACCAGCTGTATCATTAGATTCTCTAATATAGCTTACTGCACATATCTGTATTCACAAAGAAAATTTTGTGGGAAACGGGTAGGTTTTTTTTTTATTAAACTCATGGTACAGCTGAAGAATACAAGGTGTTGGTCAAATAAGACCTTCATTTTTTAGGTAAATTTGTACATTTAGGTTTCCCCAAAGACAGGCTTTGTTCACATACAAGTTTTTTCTTCCTTTTTTTTCCACACTATGACAATTAATTAACAAACAATATTATCCCTTCATAGGAAACTTTGCCTTGCTTTTATCTGTTTACAATCACAGCTTTACTCTGTCTTATACATAATTGTTCATGAAAAGAAGAGAATGAGGGCACAATTTACTTCATTTCATTTCACTGCATCCTCTTAAAGAGAGTGTTCACATGGCACACCTTGCACTGGAATCTATGGGGGGAAGAACTGTAGCCTCATTTCACAAAACTAAAAGAACATCCTTACTATTTTAATATGATGATAATTGTGACATATTTTGTACATCAGATCCCTTGTCTATGCTTCTCTGTAACATATGTTCCTATTTAAAACATGCTGGGTGTGGGCTAAGCTGTGAATTTGTTCTAACCAAGATATAGAAAGCTTGCAGTAAATAAAATGGAGGGAAGTGTTAGTGAAAATATATAGGGAGCCAGTTGAGGTAAAGTACTCTTCTGTAGAAGACTACAAGAAACCCCAAGGAGATGCTTAGGGATAGTGAAATGGTTTTACTTTTACATAGATAAAAGGAAATAAGTGACAAATATTGGCAAAATGTCTTTTTTTTTTTTTTTTGACATAGGTTCAAAACACACTTATTAAAAAGAGGGAAGACATTTAAATTTTAGTTACTAGAGGAAAAGATCAAAAGAAATTTTATGAAATGACAGAATTGTCGTCCATCCCTGTGCAAAGATAGAGGGCACAGTACAGTCAAGAAGATTAAAAATAAGAACATTATTACTAAGAATAAGTGCTTTTTCATTTAGTAGATTAAAATAAGAACAATTTTAATATTCATAAGTTAGAAGAAGAAATGATGCACTACTACTAAATAGGAAGAGGCACTCTCAGTATCATTCCCTCTTTTCCCAGGAACTGAAGTTGTCATACTAGGTGAAGTATAACTCTCTGAAGATAGTTTAAAAATCATTCTTAAAGTAGCAGCACACCAAACAGAACATTTAGCTCATTAAAAGGTGACAGGGCAGATTCATGTGAAATATTTAAACATTACTTATAGATTTTTATATGAATTACTGTCAGTATATCTTTGTTTTGAGCACAGGCATCTTAACACATTCTCTGAAGAGTTATTTCTACACGGTTATTTCTTATTCAATATGGAAGTTAATTTTAACTACTGATAGAGTGGAATGTAATCATCCTCTGCCCTGCAAGTGTAAGATACCCATTTTAGTGTTTCCTTAATACAGGAATGAAAGGACTGCTAATACCAGCAGAGCTAGGATTTTACCCACTTTTTCAAAATTATGTCATTTGTCTTGTGATTCCATTTAGTACTGTAACTGCAGAGGAATGTCTTTTCCACTCTGATATTATATAAAATGTAGTAGCAGTGGGTGAAACATTGTCCACATGACAGAAATGCAAAGGTGCTTGACTGCTGGACTCCATATTCCAGCTGGCTAATTAACTCTCATTCGTGCTCTGAACGACTTTTTCCTCTAGCTTTTGTAATGTGCTCTGTCTTTTTTCGTGTGACTGAATTTGGATGAGATTAGGATTTTGAGGTGCAAAATTAAGTTTATTCTTTTCTCCATTTTGGCAACTGTACACATAAAAAACCTAATGATGAGTTACAGCTCATAAGCAATATAATATTTAAATATGTCATTATTTTCCGCATAAATTCTACATTTTTGTTGCTAACTTTAAGGTAAAAGTCATCAGTATATTTCTTTAGGAAAAAAAACAAGATACAAAACATAAACTCATCAGAGGTAAACAGCACCTTCTCTACATTGAAAGGTTTTCTTTGGAGCGATTACTACGGATATAACATAATCTTTTATATCAAATTGATTAGCAATTGTTATTGCAAATGTCGAAATGTATGTGCAAATGTTATTAATACTCCTCAGTTATTTAGAAAGAAGCACTTACCTTTGTGTATTGCATCTTTTGCAATTTCTATCATTGGCTTTGGGTTCCCTGGAAGCCAAGAAACATATTTCAGATTTCAAAACGACAGCATCCTTGGTTTAAGATGAGATGCTCAGAGCTATGGATTACAAATGATAAAACATATTACTTTTCGAGGCTTTAGGTTGTCTTTCAACCCGATCTTCACATTTGTGTTTTTCATTTGCAAATATGCATATACCTGAAATGCAAGCTCAGTTAGTGACTAAAACAATTGAAATAAATTAAGACTGCTATTTCTTCCATCCCCAAGTCAGGCCTGTAGAACCACAGGATGATTCAGACTGAAAGGGACCTCGTGAGGCTGCTCAAAACCAGCTCAGCCAAAGGTCAGCCTGGCTGCTCTGGGCATTACCCAGGCAGGACTTGAAAAACCTCCAAGGACAGAGACAGCACAACCTCTCTGGGCACTCTGGGCAATGCTTGACATGGTGAAAAAGCTTTTATTCATATGCAGTTTGACCTCATGTTTCAACTTATGTCTGCTCTAATCCTATTATCGTGCCCTGCTGTGAAGACTCTGGCTTTGGTCTTCTTGAGAGGCTGCAGTATTGGCAAGCAGGTATTAGGTCTCCCTGAAGCTGTCTCCAGGCTGGAAAAGGCTTTTCCCCACAGTTCCTCATGGGTAAAGAAGAGCCATGAGTAAAACCACAAACTGGGTTCCAACTCTTCACCTTATTCAGAGCAATGTTTCTAATCTGGTCACCAATATTCACAAAGGCTGAAATGAAATTGGAACAAGTATATAGATGACCACAGGCATGAAGTATTTATGAACAAATATTAATTAGTTAATTTAACCACATCAAAGAGTTTTTAGTATATTTGAAGTCTGGAAAAGAGTATCAAGGAAGCTGCTAGTAGCTATAATTAAATGCATTGAAGTAGCTGTTTTCAGTTTAGTTTACCTATTTGTGCAGAAACTTAATTAGTAATCACACACACTTTGACATTTATAAACTGAGAAGTCTCAAAGTATATAAATCAAAGCAGAGGGTGATACTCTGTATACCATGCAGAAAACAAGAAAAAATTTGCAAAAACGTATTTTAACATAAGCATCTCTCTGCTTTATAACTGAGGAGCTTTCAAAAAGTCTCCCTTCTCTTCCTCATCCCTACTGTTTGATGAACACAGAAGAACAGCACATATTTTAGCTGATTATTAACAGAAGAGCAGTTTAAAGATACCATCAGGCATACAATATTATAAGTGTTTACTGCCACACGGAAGAGAAAAATATAATTTTCTTTGATACTGTTTTTACTTTCCAGTAGAAATTTTAAAAACAGCCTGATAGTCCTTTCTCTTGGCTTATAAAATACTTTTTATTTGAACATATTAGCACATATTAGCAAAGGAAGCTTCATCATTGCAATCCCTGGTGGAAAACACTCCATCTTGTCCTCATATCCTGTAGATGTGCTTCTCCCAAATTCATTACAGCACAGGAACATAGCATGATCTTCCAGTAACTTTACTGGAATTCAATCGTCATGTACATTCGACTTCTGTTCTGATTACAGGAAAAGAAATAAACAGTTTATTTCTGTAAGCAGATTCTAAATCTCAAAGGCTTATAATAGGCCTGAATTAAATTACAATAAATTAAAAATGGTACCTCTGCAACAATTTGAATCTCTGCAGCAATTAGAAAAAAAAGGCATTGAAGCCAACTATTGTTGCCTCCTGGTTTGTGCTAAGGGAAATTTTGGACAAATGAAGACATTTTCAACAGGATCAGAACCACTCCGGGACACTAGAAACTTCTGGAAACTATTGCAAATCTATGACAAATAGGAAAAAAAATATTTTGATATATTCAATTGCAATAATTGAAAAAGAAAACAACCAAAAACAAAGAATAAGCCTTTAACAAATTTAAAAAAGTGCTGTTAAAATTCAGGAAAAGGCCATTGCCAAAACTGAGGCCTGAAAGAGAAAAGATACTCAGGAGATCATGCATGACACAGAAGAGCTTTCATTGTCATGAGGATTTCATTACTGCCATAAGATCTCATTCTTTTACTGTTAATAATTAGGCAAAGGGAAGGCAAAGTAAACATATATCCATTACACTTAGTGGGCTGCATAAGGAGTTTAACTGTGCTAGAGGAGAGCCATGGTTATTGATTCTGGGTTATCTTCTTACACTGCTTCTACACCCGAGGTTTTCGGCTCCAGCTGTAGACGTGTGAACAGATGTCTGCCTAGACTCTCATTACTCTGTGCCTAACTCATTAATAGGTGACCTTCTCTGTGTAGCAACCAAAGGAAAGTTTCCCAGTTAGTTAAGCTCTTCTAACTATTTTTTTTCCCATAGCATATTACTTATTATACACATAGATAATAAAAAACAGACAAATTTCCCTCTACTGTTTTCACATCAAACCAGTGTAACCTGCCGCTTGAGCAAGACTACATTGGAGTATTCAGCAAAGTCAGGAGTGTTTAAAACTTACGGGGTTTATTCTCCTTTTGTCAAGCATTATCTACATACAGAACATCCACATGGTGTAAGTTACAGAATAAAAATGCAGGAGACAGACTACTGTAAGTAACTGAGTAACAGACTGGTTTACATGGTTCTTGTTTGTTCACAATGGAGAAAACTGTTGAAAAGGAAAACAGATTCAGCAGCTAGAAATGTAAGCAGACTTTTATTGTAGATAGATCTATCTACCAGAAAGTTTGCTCAAGCTAAAGAGATCTACCGTATCACATAGGGCAGGATGCTAAATACACACAAATTTACAATGCTAGAAAATTCCATATTTCTAAGCAATTTTACACAAACTAAACTGGAGTAAAATATTATTTAAAAAAAGATATTTCTTTCTGATTGCCTTTAGTAAATGGAGGTCAGTTTAAGAGCTTGTAAGTGTTATTTAACAAAAAAACATAATAAAAATAACCCGAAACTTTTAAATCATTGCTGTAGGCCTGGAAAGTTGTTTTACTGCTGGCTTTCTGGTTCTATTGATTAGTGTTATTCTGAGAATCTTCCCATTTAGATGTGTAAGCATTGTTAAAATTAGAATACTAAGCTGACAAACTATAAAAAAAAATACAATTTGTTGTTTGTTTGCTTTTGCACTAATCCAATTGGATGCATGGAATAAAAAATCTGTTGAGTTAACGAGATGACATAACAAATACGGGTCAATGAACAAATGAATAAGTGAAAATGTTATCCATCAGTTATAGACTTCACTTCTCTCATTTTCCAGTTTATTAAAATGCACCCTGTGATAGCTGAAATGCTAACACCATTTTTTTTTCTAAAAAAAGATTAAGCTTCCACAAGCGGCTGACTGTATCCAAACTAAGAGACACGATAAAAGCCAAACTCCTCAAACTGCAGTGATCTTTAAAGACAGTGCTGCAAATATAATTATTCT
>JAVCKT010059933.1:0-16162 GCA_032273925.1 Rhynchotus rufescens
GTGAGGAGGATGGGACTGGCCTCTTTTCAGTGGTAGCCGGCAATAGGACAAGAGGAAATGGCCGCAAACTAAAGCACCAAAAGTTCCACAGGAACTTAAGGAAAATTTCTTAACAGTGAGGGTGACAGAGCCCTAGAACAGGCCGCCCAGGGAAGTTGTGGAGTCTCCTTCTTTGGAGATCTGCCTGTGTGTGCAGGGGGATTGGACTAGATGATCTCTAAAGTTCACTTCCACCCTTAAGGATGCTATGATTCTATGATTCTATGAAACTGATACAAAGAGAGTGGGCATCATGTCAGATGGTACTGTGAAGGTATAAGCCCCTAACTCCTCCTCTTCAATTTTTACTGGCCTTGAGGGCTATAAAATCATTTTCTCTTTGGCTAAAAAAAATACTTTTAACCAATTTTCTTGGTAAAAAAATATATTTCTCACTTTTAAGGAAAAATCAGATGAAGGCAATTGCCACCTGGCACTGTTTGAACGCCACTAATCTTAGGGGTTTATTTTAAATACTATGGGGAACTAGGCTCTAACAGACAGGATCAATGTAAATAGTTATATTTTCAGTAGGCCCGGCCAAAATCCAACAGAATTTATTGTAGGTTGGGAAAGCTAGCAGTAAGTGTACAGAATATTCTCCCAGAACACTGGTGAACCTTCAGCTCGTAAAGATCATGACTTAGTCTCAAATTTCTCTCAAGACCAGGACCCCAACAATGCTTCCCATTCCATCTGAAGGAGTTCCTTCCAAACTACTCTCACATGATACTGTAGTTATCACTTTTTATTTAAAGGAAAAAACAATCAAAGTTTGTCCTTCTTGTGATTAAAATGGTGGATTTGGCTGTACAAGCAGCACTGCTGCTTTGCGGTAACTGCAAAGCAACCTGAAAATTTAGTACAGCTGTCTGGCAGGTACCATTGTGCAATGGACACTGGAAAGACGGGTATAAAGAGACTTTATTATTATTATATTTTAGACAGCAGGATTTTATCACAGTGAATTTCTTTCTGGTTGTGTCCTCCTATTCCAAAGAAATAAGGGTTTTTAAACCAAACTAGGAACAAAGAAGTTTGTTCACCTTTGCTTACAGAGTGCTTGCATCTGTACAGACCTCCAGACCTGCACATCTGCACTGATGCCAGAGAGGAAATGGAAAGGAGAGCCTGTCGTTTTGCCTGGGAAAAACATATGAGCATACTCGTAAACCACAGTGCAGTTAATTTATTTGTTTGTAGAGAAACGGCTAAGTGAGAGTGGTAAAGACTGATGGACATCATTTTCTTTTTCAGTAGTGTGTTGTTCCTGTATATCCAGCTGTGTAAAAGAGGATTAATACAGGTAGAGCTCAGACTCCCAGGGTATAAGATATCAAAATCTCGCCATAAGTACAGTACTACAAAGTGGTACTGTAATAAATTATATAAAAAGTTATTAATACAAAAATTGTAGTTTGTTCACTTACAGATCCACTTTTCATGAGAAATAAGGTTGTGGTAAAAAAAAATATATTTGGTTATGATCCATAGATGACGATTTCAAAATCAAGAGCAAAGTTAATATGGAGTTGAAATAATGTGAGGTCAAAATGTGCAGTACCCTACGGTTTCCAGGTCTCTGGAAAACATATTGAGAACTTAGGGCTACAGTTTTCCTTGTGTTAGATGTGCACAGCTCAGATGGTGGCTGTCAATAAAGACTTTGGACACTCTAATCAAAAGAAGATCTTAACACTTAAGGCCTAATTGTATAAATAACCCATTTTGTTTTGTAGAGTGCAGTGTTATTTTAAGGCTAAAGCAACCACTTAAAAACTAGGCAATCTGTTGCCACTTCTTACCAACTGTACTTTATGTGGTGGCACTATCATCCATTAACTCGTCTAATACTAAGCAACTTTCAAGTGAATGAAAAAATCTTCAAATAATTAAGCAAATGATTATTTTAATGCTACTGAAAAGTTACAGAAGCACTAAAAGAGTATGTACACAATGGAAGAACATGCTTCATTTTTAAATACATAAAATTAGTTAAAAAATTCTCTACAGCTTTCACTTCTGCATCACTGTTTTATCATGAATTCTATTATAATTTGTACATATTGTGTAATAACTACTTTTCATGTCAGTTTGTGTCCTTGACTGTCCCTTTCCTTCTGTAATGGAAATCTGTTTGGTATATATCTGGAGAATGTTTAAAGTTTTTTTGTTTGTTCTTATTGTTCCGGTTTTATCGTTTCGGGTCTATAGCTAGAGACAATTTTAAGTACAATTCCAGTAAGTTTATTGTGACTTCTTCCACAGCATTGTCCAGCAAGGCTGTGACATTTATTTTTAAGTCATGTTTTGAGTCTCATTCACTTCACTAGCCATATTTTCACCTTGTGCTTTTATAAAGTATTTGTGAAACAATTGTGTAACAGGTGAGCAAGAAGCTTCAAGGAGTAAATCAGTAAACTAGTAAATTAGATAGTCATTCAGACCAGATAAATGAAACAAGTGGTCAGGTGAATCTATATCTGACTTACTGAAGTTATCACTGTAATCTCAATATCTGAAGATATTATTATTATATGAAATAAACAACAGCAGCTCTGAGTGAAAAGTATGTTAGCTATAGTCCTATTTGGAAAGTAAGATTTTTATTTGCCTTTTTTTCTTTTTTTAATCAGTGTCAACATAGTTAGAGAGGAGTATTATAATTCCAAGTTGTTGTATTTCAAACTTAGATGAGAAGATCAAGTGATATGCAAACACACTGAGAGAAAGATTGAAAAAAATAAAATGTGACACAAGTTGAAAGTGAACATATTACTCAGAAAAATTGGTTTTAGACAACCACAGCAGCAACCATACTTCATTGTAATTTACTTAAAAGAGTAAGACCTCAGCCTGAATAATCATGTGGTCTTATTAGAAGTGTTTTTGAAGTATTTGCATGGACATAAAACATTTCAGTAATGCATATTGTTTGTAAGACGGTGGAGGCAGGGCTCACAGCCAGAGCTGGGAACCTGTTGTGTCGTGCTCCCCATGCACCAATAACAGGGAGTATACTTGTCCTACCTCATGCAAGTTTATGGTCCGATGCCAAATATAAACAGATGAATGAGGGGATGTGAAAGAAAAGATGTCAAGGTAACCGTCCATTTAACAAACTTGCATAGAAGCTAAGGGCCTACTCATCATGGCCTGTTTCCCTGACAGAACTTCATTCTGCTGCATTTCTACTGAGCACAAGAGATTTTGTTGCCTTTCCTAGCAGGTTTTTTGTCAAGATTTCCAATCTTTCTTGTTTCCCACTTGACATGTAGATTCTCAGGAGTACCTGAGAAGGTAGCTTGCCTTCTGAGAAACTGGCAAGGACCTCACGACTTCATAAGAACCTTTCATTCAGAGCTGCAAAGCTCTAGTGGATTATTTCTTTTTCTAAAGAAATAGACTCAAAGTAGGAGGACATCATGCACAAAGCATGAAAGAGATCTTCTGAGTCACAAATATTCTCAGTACTGTACCTTTTTATTTACTGCGTATAAAAAAAGACCCAACATAATCATTAAAGCTTTTTTTCTGCATTCATAGGAGATGTTGTTATTAAGGCCAAATGTCCAATTGGTAGCCAGATGAAACATTTTGAAGTCAATAGGAAATCTCTGTTATCGAGTGCAATAGTGCAATATGAAGTTTAAGTTTTTAATGACCATTGATGTTAAACTTTTTAGAGGGGCGCAGTTACCAAAGCCACCATGAGAAAGAAAGTATGGTTATTATAGCAGTACAGGCAAAAGAATTTCTAAACTTACTAAACTGGCAAAAGACTATAGCTCAATTCGTCCCAGTATTGAAAAGTATTATATCTAAGATCCTCTGATTTATTATGCATTGTTTTGGTACATGGAAAAGGATTCCCGTAATAGATCTGTCCCTCTAGCAGATAATCCATCCACTGCATTTTACCTTCTGGCGAAAAAGGAGTTTGTGTGTATATATTTAACAGATCTAGTGCTGCTGCAGAAAATTCATATACATTTGCCTCATCTATAACAATGAAAACTGATTGAACTGGTGCACTTGAATGTGAAAAGAACTTGCCCTGACACTAAACTCTGTGGAGCATCCTCTGAGTTCTGTTTATCCGACTGTTCTTGCAAATACTGCTCTACTCTGACAGCTGCTTCTGTGAAAGAGTATCCTTCCTGTCTGGGGATGACGGATGTCATGCTGCTTGGTTGACACTCAGTTTCTGGTGGCTGGTCCTCCAAGCTTCCTCTGTGATTCTATCTTGCTTCTTTGCTCTCGGATATCACCACTTGTATTAGAGGATCCTGAAAATGACTGACAGATATATCCAGAACATGAAGCTCTTGTTCATTAGCAGGCTTTTCATAGATACAATTCTTTCTGAAAATGCAAATTCATACATTGATTAAGCTCAGGTAAGTCTATGCTGCTACCCAGAAGATCAGTACTACATTAATCTCTGGTCATGGGTTCCCAATCTCTCCTTTGCAGTAGTAGTAGAGCAGTAGTGCCCATAGGACCATATAATGTACCTGGTCAGCTCACTGATGTAGCTGAAGCAATTTTGGGGAGAGAGAGGAGGAGGATAAGGATGTAGAGACAATTTTCACACAGCCACTTTTCAAAATCAAAGAATGGTTTAACCTATAGCAAGCCTTTTACCTCTGTTCTAGGCTACCCTTTCATGGCACCATGGCCAACTGACGTGTTTCTGCTGTTGCTGACAGATGTGCACAAGCAATTATGCAGCATCTTAAGGTATATATAATATACCTTAAAATCAGACTTCTGAAAATGGAGTCGAAATGGACTTCTTCTCCCAATGGAAATGGGAGATTTGTTTAGTACAAACAGAGAGTCCTCTGGCCAAAAGCAAAACTGCTAGAGACTCTAAACATCTAGATACTGAATCTTAAAGAAAGTACTTGTATTCAGGTGTTGACCTGCAGACAGAAAAACAAATGTTTATAGACAAGTTCAGTAAAGTTTTCCTTGAAGTGAATGTATTATAAAACAAGCTAAAATTTCAGGTTCATTTGCACCCTTCTCTTCCCATCTTGATGAGTTATTTTTGGCGAAAATGGTGGAGACTCTTTCCAGAACTATAACCATGCCATAGTCAGTTGAAATATGCGGTTTTGATATGCCTTTGGTTGAAAAGAAAATTGAAACTCTGTTTCCCAATTCCTGGGTAATTCATTAGCCACTAAAAGTGCAGAAGGTCACATATAATCCAAGTTCTCATTCGGTGTCTGCAGGTATTCCCCCACCCCAGGATGCTGAGATTGTTGAAAATCTTTTGAACTCTTATTCCCTGATTTCCGAGTTCTCCAAATTAAATCTCCTTTCTTCCTGCTTTTTTTTTTTTTTTTTGTCTTTTCTCCTTTACTGTGCAGTGAAGGGCAAAATAGCACCTAGATCTATGCACTTTCCTTCAGTGCATAGAAAATGTGACTTCTTTCCTTAGGCACTTTGGTTTATTTATGTAGGTTTGTCCTTAAAATAAGCAGAGAAAGAGGTTTAATCTTTAATATGTTTTGGATTAATTTGTCAGTGAAACCTATGGGATTACTTCTCGCTACCAGAGGCTGTAAGAACCTGGCAGCTCTTACTTAATGTCCTGTTTGTTAGCTTTTTTCCTGAATTTTGAGAATTCCCCCATTGCAACCTGATAAAAAGAGTGTTTAACTGTAAATTTGTGGTTCACACTAAATGGGAAAGCAGCTCTCTTTCCACACACATTGCTATTTTTTTGCAGCAAATTCACTTCCAGCTTTATATTGGTAGCAGCTGTAGTATGGAGCTGCACCTGTTAATGCACCATATTTCAATGTAGTTTTCAAAAGACTATTCTCAGATAATATCACACCTTCTCTTGAGACTGAAAAAAAAAAAGCCTACTGTGGTTTACATTACTTCATAGCCTGTAGTTAGATGTGGTCAAAAGCCACGTGAATGTGTTGGTACAGGGGAATATTCTAGATAAAGTTCAGAGTAATACTAATCTCACCTGTTTTTTATTCAACTCTGAGCACTAGTAGAAGTTTGCATCTTCTTTATACAACACCGTAAGTCGAAGACTGACTCCTCATTTATATACAGTTACAGTATTTAGTACAGACAGTATCATCTTTTTTAAGATGTTCCCTAGGAAATGGCCATCATTATAATGAACTCTAGCATTCAAAGTTTTACCAATGTGTTAGGTTTTACTCTATATAAAGAAAAATAACAGGGAGCGAGGAATGAAAAGCAATTTAAAGAAAAAAAGAAACAAGCAAATAAACAAAAAAAAACCCCAAACCGACAGCATCTTTATATCAGAATAATCCAGTAGAATTGTATTAGCTAAACCTCTGAGAAATTGACCAAAGTATGAATGGTACAAAAGAGATGAGATGATGGGAAGAAAAGAAAACAGTATATGAAGTGGATAAAAACATGGCCTTAAACTTCCAGCAAAACCTTTGAATTCCAACAAGTGATAGCAGCCACAGCGGTGAGAAGGTGGAGAAAAATGTTATATGGTGATGATAATGGTATGGATGATGGTGTCCTGCTCTGTGGCCCTTGATTTTATCCTATTTTCTAATTGTTGAGGAAGGTATCCAGTAAATTTCTGATATTTGCTTATCCAGTGGGTCAGGTTTGACTATGCTATTTCACATGTTTCTGAGTTAAAATATCTGTATTTGTTCTACAGATTGAAACATTTTCCACATATTATTGCATTTTCCACATTTCCACATTTTCCACTTTTCCACTTATTTCCACATTTTCCCCAATGTTAACTCAGACAAAACTGAAAGCTTGGCACAATTACAAGTTCAATTTTAGTATGTGTATAGGAAAATAAATATACTTACTTCCTGACAGAGCTGGATGGCCTTTGAACATCGGAAAGAACAAATGAAGAAGTGAGTTCTACTCAAAACAATCTATGACAATTTCCAAAAGCAATTGTATGGATCTCAAAACCCAAATGGAAAATCCTCTTCTGTAAGATCAGTGATGGCCATTTCCAAAACACACCAACACTTTTAGGAAAAAGAAAGTGGAGAAGTGCTTTCCACATAGCCCCATCCTGCCACAGAGAAATGGAGACAACAAGTCACACTATGGATTAACCCAACTCAAATATGGGCTGTGACATGGCAAGAGCAGGCTAAAAATTACTTAATAAAATGAAAAATGCTGTTTTAGTCTAACCATCAATATTTTGCAGAAACACACCATGTTCAAAGCCTTCTGCTGGAACACGGACAAAGTGCAGCTGGAGGTTTGCCAGCTAGCAGGCAGGACCAGATGCTGAAGAGCCATGACTTGCAGGGTCTGTTGCTTCAGGGCTACATCACCATGTGGATAGCTCTGGGTCTCCAGGCTCCCAGGTTATCTGCTTCCCACCATGGAGCCTGGAAATCAAGAAAGCCTTGACCTAAGACGTATGTCTCAAGGACTAGCTTTCCCACTCCTTAGCAGGGAGCCCTCTGTCCATGGCATCTGCTTTAGGGGTTACTTCAGTGTTTCTTTTTGCTTTTAAATCATCATTTGGGAATTTTCAGTGAATCTGAAATACTTCATTTGCATATAATGAAGAGATATTTGCTTAGAATCCAGCAGAAAATCGTTTTTTAAACGGCTATCTAGTTCTTCGCTTACCCCCCCGGGCAGAACCAGCTATGTTTAGGTCATTCCTACAGATGTTTGCTTTGACCAGCCGTAATTGACCTTATGCCTATGGCAAGGTAGAGAAAAGGACTCGGAAAGTGAATATTGGAAGATAACTTATGCAGAAAGGCAGTAGTTACCATGTGCACATTGCTGTGAGGAGCATTGCATTTATAGAATTCCTTTATGGGTTAGTCCTGTATAGCCAGGATAACCTACACCTAATCAATGCAATATTACATTTCTATCAGGAAAGACAAGGTGAGTCACCTCATGGTGTATTTATTGCCATGAAATCTGCAACTCTGATTTGAGCTTATAATGGAGCCAATGAATTCTCACTTTTTTGTAAGTAACAAAATACATGTAAATCTACATCATTAATTTAAAACATGATGATGAGGAAGAGAACAAGGAAGATGGAAGCACATTATAAAAATTGATTAATATTATTTCAATAATCTGTTCATACTTTACATATTTTTCCTAATAAAGGAGGAATTTATATTTGGAATAGGTTTCATTCGTATACCCTACAAGATGGCATAGTGTAAGAAATTGTTGAGAGAGGGAATACAGACTTAATACCTTCTCCATTCTGTCACTGAAGAAAAAGACTAAATCTCTTAAACAAAGATTCTACCTGAAGAACCTTGCTGTCCTTCTAAACAAGAAAATTAGGGATTGCATCCCTCACAATGGAATCATTTAACACACTTTCCATGAAGCCAAAATACTTATTAAGTGAGGACAAGAAAAATCTGTGATAAAAATCTACTTAAATCCATATTTCAGATCAGAATGTGCATATCTGTGATGCATTGTAAAAAAAGAAAGAAAAAAAAGAAAAAAGAAAACAGTTATCAAAGTGAATATTTTGGGAAAAAGTGAAATGTAGATATGTAAGCTGTGAAAATATTGCCAATCATTTGTATTTATTTTAATCATGTCAGAGCTTTAGTCAAGATAGTAATAAGCATGCAAGTTGTTAAACAGTTTAATTGAATTTGAGTGACATCTGCTTTTGAACAATTAAATGTTCAAAAGCACAGCATATTTTCATAATGAAAGAAATGACTTAATATCCCTCTTCTCTCACAGAAAGTTATTAAGTGGCTTAGCCATTAAAGTGCTTATTTATTAGTGAAGTCCAGATGGCCACCCACTATAACTGTAAAGAATAGCTGAGCGATGTCAGGCCTTAATTAAGTGATTGTAAATTAGAGGAATATCACTCAAAGCATAGAGGCTGAAATTACACACTATTCTACCATTGTAATTCCGAAACACTTTGTGGAGGGAGAGCGGGGAAAAAAAAAAAGACTTTCACAAAGCAAATGCAACCACAATAACATAATGAAAAGGTGTAACATGCCTAATTTTACCAGTTAAGGCAAGCTCTGCAATTGTTTATATATATATAAAAAAAATAAAAAAAGAAAAAAAGAAAAAAAGAACACTGTTCTTGAATAACACCTGTGTCAGGTGTCCTGATGATCTACTGATAACTCTCAGGCCAATTTTCTGTCTACTTTGCGCAAAAATAATAGGAAAGAGATCCAGGTTTATTCCCAAAGGACAAAACAAGAAAAAACTTAAAGCTTTAAAAAAAAAAAAAAAGATTTTGGGTTCCCATTGTGTTCCCAGATGTGTTTATCAGCAGACAGTTCTCTCTGTTGGTTCCATCTCTGTTTTGATGATTTTTTTTCTCAACTGAATACTCAGATATAACTATTACTGTCTGAATAACAAAAGTAAGGTGTGGTGGTTGTTTAAGTTCTCCATTAAGATCATCTCTTAAAAGTGAAGGAAGATTTTTCATAACAAAGGTGGGAAACAAGCCAAAGTGGGAACTTCTAAAAAAAATAGGTACTCAATACCTTTTGTTGAGTAATTACAGATACTAATTAGGCTCACTGTCCAGGTTAGTGCTCAAACACTGAAAATTAATTTAAGCTTAATGTTGCACATAGTTTTTCTGGTGTAAAGACTGTGCAGATTTCTAAGACATTTCAGTATTCCTATAAACATTTAGAGTCTTTCTGGAGGTTTTATGCACAAAAGAAAAAAAAGAAAAAAAAAAAAAGGCAGAGATCTGTTGCCTAAGTGTTGTAATAATTTAAACCCACCAGTGCTTTTATTCCCAGCATGGAGTCCTCATTCTTTGTTGTGTCTCAGAGAATGATTTTTTAAGACAATTCATCAGAGGTGACATCATTTTTATCTTTGCCCTATTCCTTTCCCTCTTAACTTTTTCATTTCCTATGGCCATGAGCAATGAAGACTGTTCCCTAGCCAAGGCTAGGAAGCATTATCCTACTGCAACCATGACACTTCACTGCAGGACATCAGATGCATCTCATGATGATTTTAGGTCCTCTGTTGAAACTCTTAATATTTTTTTCTAAAGAATTGAAAGAGCCTTGAGTCATACTTCCTTTATAGCTGGAAGTGGGAGGGGAATTATGCAGTGGATACATATGGATGAAAATAAGCAAAGAAACAAAGATATTCATGACTAATGAAAAGCATGAAATATGTAGCACAAGAAATCCCTATCAGCACAAGGCACTTTGGAAGAGTATTCATTGTTTGTTGATGTTGTTTCTTACACTCTTCTTCAGCTTGCATTAAACTAAAGAGATAGAGATTTATCTTATCAGATTTTTACAACCAATTGACTTGAAATTTTCTTGTAATTACATGGAGTGAAATTTAAAACATTTTTTTACTTACAATTCTCTCTCCTTGTAAAGTTATGCTAACTGTACAAATCATTCTTTGAGCTTACATTGCTCACAAAATCTCCAGTATGTTTCATTATATTTTACCAGTAAGTCTTATAATGCAAGCAGATGCCACCATTTTATGAATGGTGCTTCTTTTATTCTCAGTTAATAAAGCAAATAGACATTCATTTATTCAGTCGTCCTATGAAATTTTGTCTTTGTAGTATAAAGTGGATCTGTATCGGTGCCTTTTCTCATTATTTTGTCTTTGTTAAAGTGATGTCTTTGAAAAATCAGATAGCACATAGCCCAGAAATATATAGAGATACATAATATTCTCTGCTATGGGCCAGTCTATCATCTGAAAGAAATGGAGTCAACATAATCATTCTTACTAGAACTATGTCCTTATTGTGGCTGACATTTCAGATGCCAAAAATATGATGTGCAACTTATGGTATCAACAATGCTGAAAAGTAAGTGTGTGTTTTAAAATACTTGCCGTATGAAAGAGGAAAGAAAAGAGGGAAAAGTGCAACAGTTGCACATTATTGATTCTGCCCACACTAACTTGGTGATGACTGTGGTCAGATCTTAAATCTTACTGTATCTTTGTCTTTTCTGAAGATTTTTCAGAAAGCAGGGAAGTGAGGGAATATTACATGCCAGTAAGGACAAGTGGAAACGTAAAGAGTTGTATGTGTTGAGTCCTGCCCAGTTCTCAAGGAAATAGCAACAAAGACAATATGTTTTAGTTCATCACTATCTTGTTATTGTTTTTCAAAATACATGAATCTCCTCTTGCTAACTTCCTCATTCAAATGTTTCATCAGTTATGAGAGTGAAGATTTTCTGTTTACTGCTCCCAGGTGCCATATGCCACGGTCAAGAAAAAGAAGCCTACCAATATGCTTTTGCCATAAGCATTCCTTGGTAATTTGCAGATAAGATGCTGGAGAATGACTGGCATTCATGTTTGACAGACAGATCTAATAGCTCCTTAATAAAATAGCATATTTCTGGAGCCACTTTTTTCAGTAGCAGTGAATTGCTCACTATTTGCATTAAACATATGTTGACAATGGTGTGTGCAAACACTGGGAAGATTCTTTTTGGAAATTAACCACAAGGATCTGAAATTGGCATTTATTAATTGTTTGCAATAAAGCAGACTCAGTTTCCACTTCTGTGGCTCTGAGGAAGATGTTTTTAGAACCAGCATTTAGATTTCTATGGGTAAAGCGATGCTTCCTTACAATCGCAATTTCTATATCAACAGAAATACATTTGCAGAATAAAAATAATGAACAATTTAACAGGTGCTAGTGTGCTTTATAACCTACTTTACAGCTGTGTATCTTCAAGATCTATATGACCAGCAAAACTAGTATTATTTCTATGTATTATTTGTATCGCTTTAACATACAAAGGCCCCAATTACAAGGGATTTTTCCAAACAGCAATTAAGCAGGTGAAATGTGAAAATATTCTGTAAAATACTTTTTCCTTGCTTTTGCCAATTCTGTTATTTAGTTAGTCTACCTCTTAGAATGTAACATAAGCCATACATTTTATATAGGGTGTATAATCTGTTAAACTCCTTCTCGTTTTCTTGCAAACACATTAGGTGTTAGATTCATCAAAAAGCTACAGCATCAAGTCCTGATCTTTCAAGTGAGATTGCCCTCTGTCTATGCTAGTCTTACACTCTTCTTGAAGTTTTGGTCATGAAATCTCTTTTAGTTGTTGTGCTGGTTATTAAGTTATTGTGCTAGATGCAGTGACCCAGCATCCGTAATTCGTATAGTAATTGTATTCTTACACTAACAGGCATGTTAATTACATGCTGATTATGAAATAGACACTTCTTTTATCCTCTTTTCATTGGAAGAAAATATAAGCATTCCAATGAGAGAAAGAAAGTCTGCGTGATGCAAATATTTTTATTCTCAGAGAAGAATTTTCCTTAATGAGCTGTTTCTATTGTGTTTTCTTAAAAGCTCTTATTATATTTGTAAATGAAGTTACAACATAGATGTCTGACAAATTCACAAATTACATGCTCTAAATATAGGAAATCCTGTACAAAGGAAACAACAAACGCAATTTACTTGTGCATTTCAATTAAACAGTCTGATTCTCCCTCTAGCACTCAGTGAATGGGTATCAGATTGGTGTTTTGTAGTTTTCAGCAATGCCTTCTGTTCTGCAGGGGAGGGAGCTATTCCCTACATATTTTAGGATGTGTAAAATCATTTAGTGCACTGGAAAGAAATGCAGCAAGCTCAGCTGTGCAGGAGAGGCTAAAGATGCTTGTGAAACACCTCTGTGCTCCAGATCAAGAGAGATAATTAGAAAAGATAAGAGCAGAAGAGATGCTCTTTCCTGCAGATCTGCAGCCTGGAGGCATGTTCCAGCCACTCACACTGCCTCTGCACTCCCCATCTTCTACAGAGGCAGAGCTGTTGGGTCTCTTTGCAGATGTTTCTTGGTGGTAATGTCACAATCTTTTTACACAAATATAAAACAAAATATCATTCTTTTTCCAAGCCACATATCAGACCATATTCTGGCCGCTTGTTTGCATCTGGTGATGCAAGGATGAGGTTCCCATCTCATCTCTGTGCTCCATCAGCAAATCAGTCACACAGGGTGGCTGCAATGAGGGACCTCAAAACATGAGTGGAGAGTTGCAAAAGAGAGAAGTCATTTGTATATTGGTTATCTAGTGTCTCCAACAATAGCATCTCTGAGCAAATTGCAAATGTTTCTTACAGCGCAGACAGCATGAGCCTTCCATGCACATCAGGTTGTGAGTAATGCTGGCTTGACTCTGTGTTTGTCCATCATTTTGTCCATCTAGGTGGTATTTGAGGAAATGAATCTCAGTCAATAATGTGCTTCTGTTTATCCTTATGTAGCTCCAAATTGTCATTTAAAATAGGAGAAATATGCATTTAAAACTTTAAATGTTGATAGTGACAGCTGAAATTATCTCTGCCTCTCTCAATTTATTTTCCAATTCACATTTCCATGCAGACTGTGTACACTCCACATAACAGTTAACATTGTAAGTGAATGCAGTTCCCATACAGCCTAAACTGCATAGGTAAAACACATATAGAAACATATTCACTACATTATCTAGCAAGATCAGTCAATCACTTGCACTGTAAATTCAAAATCAAAATAGGCAACATGGTACCAGGCTAACTACCTTCTGAAAAACAATGGCCACCCTCCAGATGGGAGGCATGGAAATGCAAAAATGCACTTCTTAGGGTCTATAACACCCCCTCCTTTCCCTTGCTAGGATTGTATTCATTAGTGTTACATGTTCACAGGGATCTGAATATTTCCACACACCTGTCTCTTGGTACAAAAGGTCAAGCAAAAAGTCAAGCATGACACAAGTTCATGAAACCTCCCCATCTGCAATTCCAAATTAAGGAGACACTATGTAAATTGGTAGATGCTGAAATGTAATTTTCCTTGTATTTTTTATTTGATAAAATATTGATGTATTTTTTAAAATCTTATTTTTAAATTAATATACTTTTTAATGGACACCAACTGAATAGTGTCTTCTTCTTTTCCATCCTTTCTCTTTCTTGGGCAATTGAGTGTTAATAGGCTCTGTTTATTTCTGTGCAAATTCTGCAAAAGCATTCACAAACAATATAAACTCTCTCTAAAAATCAAATTCTTTCTATAGTGATTACGTAGACATTGAAGAAAAATATGAGAATTGTGCCCATCATTACACAGAAAGTATCTTTGTGCTAGATAAATAGCTGTCCCTTGCACCTGCCTTGGAATCTAATGTTATTCATAGTCTAGCACTATTTATTACCTATATACAAACAATTCTGATATAGCCTTATATTTTAAGGCTTTACTAAGCTAAATAAATAATAATAATAATAATAAAGGTGTTAAATTCGTTATAGGGCAGATTCATGATCAATATTTTACATTTTAAAAGTAATATTTATGAGCCACTCTTGGCACAGTATTTTTCTGCAACTATTGCAGTAATTCACTGAGTTTTATTCCAAATGTGCTGTAAGAAACTTTTTAGCATTTTAGTTTAGTATTGTAGTTTTTACTGAAACAGATAAAGGAGCTTCAGAACCATCAAATATATATGCTTGGACCATTTTTATTTGGTCATGGTGTGGAGAGAGTGAAGAAGTTCGATCTATCCCCTGACTGTCTGCCATAGCAATAATAACATAAAAAATAACATATGTAACATATGTATATATCAGTTTTGGGGTGTTAGAAGATAGGAGATTAAATAGTATGTTAGGATATTAAATATCATGGTAAAAAAAAGATGTCTTGTTGGCTAAACTTGAACAAATTGATTCCTATTTCACTCATGGTGAAATGAGCCCGGATAAAAGCAGGAAATATTATCTGCAGGAAATGAAAAATAGTATCAACAAGGAGCAGGTGTCAGATCATGTTTCCGATCAGGCAGACACTTTTCTCGATTTTGTTTGTGTTTCTGGCTCAGGAAAATGCCCATTTGGAAAGAAGATGTTGGGCTGCATTCAAGTCAGAAGCCATTATCTAAATCTTTGAATGGAGCCTTTGGGATCTGACGAAGAGGACTCCAAAAGCCATAGACCTCAAAGGGGATCAGTAATTCCCAGAATTTTGGGGCTGTCAGGACCAAAATCTCCCCATTGAAGATAGAGCTTGCATGTTTTATATTACATGCTGAACCATTCTCCTTCTCCTCTCACACTGAGATTCCTACAGCAATCAACATTCAGTGGATATCCCGGAATGGATAGGCAGTAAACTGTTCAACTACTGCTTGGTCTCCTGCAGGGTTCTCCAGCAGGATTCTTCACCTACCTGTTTGTGGTTATTTCTCAGTGAGGAGATAACACTTCCCAGGAAAGCTCTAACTGCTGGGAAACAAGGTCGGCAGGAGCAAGGTGCCTGAGTGACTCCAACAAGGGAATTGAGGCAGGCTGTTGTGTCCAAGTGAGATGCATTAGCCATTAAGCTGTTATGCAAAAAGTGAATTTAGAAACTCACTCCTGGAGTCTCATATTCTGGAGACTCTCTTTGCTCCTCTCTTTTTTTTTCCTGTAACTTTTATGTAGCTGGCAACAAGAAGGAAACTGTATTGGTCTGAGAAGAGTCATCTTCTTCCTGGCCAAGCACTTCAAACATTATTCAGTTACACAAAAACTGGCTGCTGCCACTACTGTATCATCAGCTTCAATGGTTTTGGATCAGATATTCAATGCTTTACTACCTGTCAGCTTCAGAGGTACTAAAATCTCTTGTCCCTTCAGTAATTATCTTTGTTGCTTCAATTCTTCTGCCATCTATTATTGATTCTCAAAGTTCCCCTCGCATTCATACTGCATGCTTGTCACTAATAATACTTATTCTTGCTGTTACAGTCTCCTTTCATTACAGCTATGAATTGCTAATCTGCAGCATATTTAAATAGTGTGCTTGAAATCTTATTGTTAAATACTTAAGTTGCAGCTCATCAGTTTAATTTTTATGCTGCTACAGCAGGTTTTCTGAGTCTTCAGTGGTAATAACAGTAGCAACCTTAGAGGATATTCAGAGATGGTTATTGCTAATGGTACTCAGACTTCATCAATCTGGCAATGAGGTGAATATAATATTTTTAGAACTGCCAAAGTATCCCATGAAACATCATTTCGCTTTTTAAAGTATATCTCAGCAAAAATGGCTAAAAATCT
>JAVCKT010060105.1:0-16154 GCA_032273925.1 Rhynchotus rufescens
AAGGTGTTATATATTAATTGTATCTATCTTAAACACCACAATGGCTGGTTGTGGTGTTTAACACTGGACAAGCTTATTTCTATAAGAGACAAGCCATGGATACCTCCTCAGCAGCATAATCACTTCATTCTTCATGTGTCCTCCTTTTAGTTATTTCAAAGGCATATGGTGCATTCCTATAGAGAACACTTGAACCAACAGGAAAATTCCTTAGCAAAAGTCACCTGTAACTTGCAACGACACAAAGAAAAGGGTCAAACAAAGACAGAAGATGCTTAACCAGAAAAGTAGAGCAAATTCTTTGGTTTTTTTTCTTTCTTTTTTCCCCAGAGATTGCTAGAAGTGGGTTAGATGTCTAAGACCAACGTTTGAGAAAAAACTGCAAGATCACAAACAGATGCATGAAACAAGAAAAACTTCTGGGACCAAAGCACAACGCAACCTTATTTTAAGCAAGGTAAACTCTTCAGAACACACTCTCAGGGAAGTAATGAGCGCTGCTTAATCCTCTTCCTCAAACAGCCTTAAACAGATTTACTGTGGTTCATAAAAGTTAGAGTTAATAACTTACTTATTGAATGTTTACTCTTGTAATGCTTACAGCTACAGTTTAGAAAACATTTTAAGAAATAAATTACAACAGAAAACATTACTTGACAATTACAGAGATATACAGCTGGCAAACGGTGGACTAACCCTTTTTGTTATTTTAGTGAAGACAATACTTAATGTAAGCTCTGAATTTTCCAAGATTACTTCAACAAACAAAATACTTTAAAGAATGCTTTGGCATTCAAATCACAGAACTGCCCAATGGCTCAAGAAAAAAAGAAATACAGTAAAGACCATCTAGAAGAGATATTAACAATATATTTAATTCTTCAGTGTTTACTTATACTGTTTACTTACAAAACATTTATATAGATACACACTTTGCTCCTATAAGTCTGTTAACTGAGAGGAGATGAGGTCACATCCAAACATTAACAGCAGAAAAAAGATGATTACTTTTGAAACAGAGATTGTAGGTTATCTTGAACTATTTATTTAAATTCTTAGGCAAATTAAATTTACTTTGTAAAATGTTAAAAGAAAATATTTAAAATATTTCTCAAGTCAATTCATTGTTAACTGCATGCTATTCTACAGTACTTCAAAACAGAGTAATATCCTAGAGGTGTCTCAACCATGAAGCCCATTTGGAACCTAAAACACTCTAAACAGGATAAGGTTTCCAAGGCAAGGCTATCCTGTAAGAACTCTCTCAGTTACAGAGTCCCCCGGGCTCTTTGCTGCCTTTATTTCAGGAATGCAATCATCCAAAACATAAGCAGCTAAACTTTATTACACAATTTAAGTAACATGATCATCTATTTCTGTTTATTTAGTAAACTAATCCAGGCAGAACCCATGCAGCAGATAGAAGAAAGTATGTACCACCATTAAAAGTAACAATGTGAAAGAGACAACAGCCCCCTTTCCATAAAACAGCTTTCATTTCTAATTAACTGAGCCACAGGATAAAAATAACTCAGCAGCAGTTGTGGTAAAAGGCAGAAATTCTGCATATATTTATGAAGATATTTGACAGATTTTAGAATGACATGTAAAGACTTATTCAGAGTATAAAGTCTATTCATATCTCCAGGATAAACAGAATAAAAAAAGTCACTTTTCCTCCAGAAAACTTAAAAATAAGTGACTGTCTTTGACAGCCATTACAAAGACTTTTGGCACTCGTTCTCCTACCCCAGCCTCTCCAGAGCTGTCTGACTCCAAGTAAGGTGAAGTACCTACCTGAATGCATTTAAAACACACAAAGCACATGCTGTCTAAGATAAAATGTCAATACAGGCTTTAGAAAACTCATTCTCATCAATATGACATCTTGAATCATGCATTTTCAGGAGCATTTTCTATACAATAGTAAGTGAAATATGCTAGTGTTAGCTAACAATTTGTACAACTTTTCCTAAACTGTAACTTAAAAACCTATTTTTTTCTTGCTAGTATGGACTCAAAGCTTTACCAAAAATATAACATTCTTTTCCCACATATTAGGCTGCTGACAGGCCTGTCCATCTCCATTTTTAAAATACAGTACAAAATCACAAATTGACAGGCAAAGCATAACAGATTGATTTATGAGAATCAATTTATGATGAAAAACACTGTGCACACCACATCTTGAAAATCATGTGTATATATATCTCAGACTTTTACTGGAATCATCAAATTTTCCTTATGTTTGGATCTCTGGAATATGTTTTTTCCCAATTAAATTTAGATAGGAAAATTAAAATGCGTTAAGTCCTTAAAATCAACAAGCCAACACCCTATCTGGAAAAGTATCAGGAACAGAGGAACAGAGTTACAGCAATATACCCAATTCCTACTGTACAGACTATGTTTCACTGCATATCACTACTCCTTGCATCATTTCTCCTGCTTTTATTAAGGGTATTTTCTTCCTCTTATTTCATTGTACTTGTTTGAGGAGATTCTTTTTCTGTGTCCAACTACTTGCTTTTCATAATTAATTCAATCTTCCTAACTTCCACCAGGCAACTCATATTTATCTGATTTACTTTATAATCTTTACTTTCAACTTTTCAGGAATCAACCTTTCTGAAGGATATTACCTTTAAAATTCTATCCACCAAACCAGCTCCATTATTCTGTGAACTCTGAATCACTATTGCCTACCTCTAACTGTAACCTCACCGTCAGTTTAACCAGAAAACAAAATCTGCCCAAGAAAAGCTCTCAATTCACATCCAAGAGTTAATGATCTTTATATAACTTGGTCCTCTGCATCTTTTCCTCGCCTCAAAACCTTTAACTTTGTCAATGCTAGACAGGAGCAGACTACCTCTAAAAAGTAACCGAAAAGTCATAAACATTACGTAGCCAATGGTCCTGTGCTACTATAAAAACAGAGCCATTAATGAAAAGGGTGATGAGTATTCTTTTATATAGATATAGATATATAAATTCAAAAGACACTGAAACCTATTAAGTTCTTCTAGAGCCATTGGCATGTAGCATTAGTGAGGAACCAACTTCTGAGAAAGTCATTCTTGAACCACTGGTGTCTTTACAACCACCTGTTTGAAATGGTGGGCTTGAGAGTCAAAGCAATATGCAAGAACATCATGAGGAAAATTTGTTGCAGAGGTTAAAGAATAAGTCAAATTGAAATAATTTTCATATCATCATCATGTTATGATGATATTTATAATGTTATCCAACACTTCCAGGCTAAAGAATTTTTCATTTGAAAGAACAAACTTATCGGGCTGCTGCATATTAATTTTTCCACCTCAAATTTGCTTGCTTTGACAGCCCATGGGCTGAGTGTTGTTCAGCTCGTTACTCAAGCCTAGAAAAACAAAATCTCTATGGCTACCAGCAAACAAATATGACAGGACACAATGGCAATTAGTTTTGCATCATCCAAATTTCACACTTTCGGTTTGCTGCTGTAATAAATTAAGGTGTATTTAAGAAAAAGCTTTGTTTTTTTTTCAAATTCATAACTGAATCATCCCCAAAATACAGAACTAGTCCATACAACTACCATATAACTACAACACAAGTTGATCTTCTTTATAATAAGGAAATGCTCCAAAAAAATTGAAGTTATGCCTGCTACAGGAAAGGAATAACTCTCGAAGAGAAGAAACGGAGAATGACCCAAAAAGATGGATAAGAAAAAAACAAGGGAAAAAAAGCCAAGCCACTAAGGCTACGAATAACATCGGGCTCATTAACGTAGTGACAACAGAAACATGAAAGTTCAAGGAAATATTTTTGGTCATTCGCTTTTAGTTACCCCCTCTTTCTTAACCAACTTTTTCTGCTGGGTGAAGGACACACACCTCACCACATCAATTCTGGCCTATTAGTCAAGTAGAAAGATAGCCACAACTGGAATGGAAAAGACCTTGTCATCAGATCTGCTGGCCACCACATACTAACTGCAGCTATTCTGGGAAAAGGAATGGGAGGTGGAAGAGCAGGAAAAAACCCAAGAGCTCCTCTCACCAAATGCATTTCGAGCAGTAAGGAACTAAAACCCTCTGCAGAGGGCAGAAGGAAACTTAAATTATTGCTCTGCCTACTAGGGGCAAACTGCTTCTGCCTCAGGTTGCAGCCATAGCAGAGTGCTAGCAACTTCTGCACTGCAAGCAGCCGGGTCAGATTCCCAGCTTCTCCCTCCTCCATAACCTGCTGGCCACGCCAGGCACTTGGTAAGAACTCTGCTTTTCTCACCAGACTGAATTTCAACAGTCTATCAGCAGCATATCACACTACATAAGCAATTGCATAAATAACCATACTTTTTTACTAAAGGTAAAATCTACAAATAACATACCACAGCATATGTTTGCAGTGAAATAAAACACAATTGTAACCGTTTGGCCTTCTGTTTCCTCTCACCACAGTGATATTTCTGCAGAAGTCAGAGGCAGAAATTCACTACCCTGTAGTGTTTTACAGCAGCATCAATGAGATGCTACACAGAAATAAAAGATTCTTCAAAAGGCTACTGTTGATTATCCACAAATCAGTTCACCTTTTACAAAAATGTATAATAAAATATTTAGTTTAAGTCTGTACTTTGAATTAGAAGGGCCTGATTTATTTATAGATATATATACACATATATATACATATATATATATATATAAGCAGAGGAGAAAGTGGCAACCTAACAACTCTGCTACTTAGAAACCCACAACATTCTTTGGATCAATTTAACAGCATTTTCTTCAAAAACTGATAGAGAAGTCTCCAATACATCAGCAGCCTTTCCAAGCAAGTGTATTGACAGCATTACCAATACTATCCCACACACTTCACCAATGCATTCTAGTCAGGAGTCACCCCTACTCATCCTGGTTTGCTGCTCTAAAAAACAAAATTCCTAGTGGATTGAAAATACGAAGCTTTTAAAACTAAAAACCAAACCAAACAGAATTCATTGATAAATACATCTTTCTTTTGTAAACAAGTGTATTAACTTACTTAATGGAGTTTCTGAAGTGGTCTTCAGCTGGGTTTTTTACTGTACAACTATTCAGCAGCCATAAATCCGCTTCAGCAGAGTTCTCTAGGAGACAAAGACAGCAAGCTGTATTAAAGAACTATTTGAACAGTGAACTCATCATTTATACCATATAAAAAACGACCAAACCTATAAAAAAGACCAAGTTGGTTATTCACAAAAATGACTTTATACTCAACATATTAAACTACAAGTTGCTTGCTTAATAAAATGAAGAGGGAAATAAGAATACATTTCCATTAGTGCTTTTTTTTTTTTGCGCAAAGGAGGAATGAACTGGTGTCCCACTTATAGGTTGAGAATCCACATGTCACAGAAGCAAACTTGAGAAAAAGTGGTTGCTCCTCCCAAAAGTGTTCTTCCCTGGAAAGATCTGGCCTACACATAAAGGCAGAAGGTTCACAAAAATGCATAAAGGGGCTTTTAAAAAGAGTTAAACAAGTGGTCAAGAAGGCTGCTTTCACTAACAAAATGCAACCAGTGTCTCAGATGCACAAAAGCAGCAAACCAGAATTTACAAAGCATGAGTATCTACTAAAAAAGAAGTCAAAGTAGTATATTTGGGGGGAAAACTGCCAATTTTTGTTTCAGCTGTATCTTAATTTTATTATAACCAAAGCAACTTTTAGAAAAAATTCACAATGAATACCTGCCTCTACTCAGATAAGAATGAAATTTGCATCCAGAACCAAGCATTTCTGTAGATTCAAAATCTTGTCATATCTGAAATACATTAACAGATTCAGGAAATATCTACACAAGTTTTCCTATAAGCTCTAACCTTACAAAACACAACTATGTTACACAATTAGCAAGATCACTGTTTTTCTTCTGAACCAAAAATTTAGTGGAATTAAGATAGGCCACCTCATACTCCAGTGCTCTAGCATTCATCAGAAGAGCTTATACTAGTTGGATACTCCTGAGTATTAAAGTATTGAATGAGGTATTTAAAATAATATAAACCCGAGAACAATGAATAAAGTGAAAACATCTTTTTTAGAATGCCTTATTTCAGTTGACATCCTGCTAAAGCAGAAAAAAGCTTGCAAAGATTTAAGCCCGCTTACATAGGCGCTCATCATGAATTTATCCACATAAACATGAATAAATATCCTTTTCCTCCTATACAAATGCTTATGATTCTGAACACTAAAAATGAAAAATCACTTGACCTAGGAAGCAGCAAAAATGCAAATAACACGTGAAATAGGACCCGAAGGACATTTATGCTAAACAAGAGAAAACGTTTATAAGTTTTCTAATCTTTGTTGATCAAAATTCCACCATTAACTTGTTGGATCAAGCACCAGCCGCTTCTACACAGACAAAGGTTACAGATAAAGGAATAGTCAACAGCAGCACTCAGGCCTTCAGCTATTTTTAATCCTATCGAGATCGTTCCAAGATCTGATTTCTGCCTCTTGACAAGCTGGAGGAGAGGGACAGTTTCAATTTGTCTCTATCCTGAGGTCAAAACATCAATGGAGCAAAAGCCAAAGAACTCCTCCTCAAACCCAGACTGCAGCAAAACAATTTGGTACGTTCAGACTAATGAACATGAGTCACTGTTAGAAAGGTAAACACGGGTGAAAATTTGATTAGGAATGACGTATGGGAAGGCAAGAGAAGGTACAGTTTCGAAATCAGAAAAATGATGAACTCTTGGCTCTAAACAAAGCCACCACATTACAAGTCAAATGCATTTTCAAAACACCATTTTCTAATAATGCTGCCAGAACTTGGCATTTCATATGGTTTTCAGTCTCATCAAACATTTATAAACTCAGTTCCACGTCCATAAAACCCCCATTTGAGAATCACAGGGGTGCTCTGCGACAGACAGTGACAGGGTAAGGATCCTGCCAGGAGGCTGTGGAACAGCACATAGGTACCTTGACAGTTTAAGGTATGGAGAGATCTCCATTCCAACAGAAGATGGCTTAATTTCTGTCCCTGCCATAATCCCTCCTTAGGCCAATACTTTTCCCCTCAAGCTGGAAGAGCCTTTTCTTTAAAACAGCAGTGGAAGAACAGACACCTTGGGGTTCAGAAAATCCTTACACCTTAACACAACAGGAACCAATTCTGGTCCCGCACCACTTCCCAAATACATCCCACTCCATTCCCTCACAGCTTCTAGCCTCTACTAATGCAGAATAAAAGCTTCTGAGCAGTTCAAGTAAAAAAACACCTAATTTTATATATATATATATATATATATATATAAATACAAGCAAAATAAAATGGTTACAGTGGGTTGTCCTTTCTTTTCAGTGAAATCACTCCTTATACTTAGTTGCTCTTTTCCTGTATTTGTTTTTAATCTCTTTTCCTAGTAACTGTTATCATCTCTTACACAGTTGTATTGATCTACTAGTCTTGATTTACTTGTATATACAATACTCATTCATGAATAGTACCTATTTATTCATAAGACGGTTCATACAATAATTATTCAAAAAGACCTCTAGTCCTCTACTGTTCTATATGTACCTATGAAAGATATTACACACACTGGCATTGATTTACTATGGTCTACTGCATATTTTCAATTTCACATAAACTTTAGTTTCAAATATTGAACTCATGAACAGGATATGAGGTTGCAGGAGGATACATTAGTTCAGGAGACTGGGGAAGAGGAGACTAGGCAGAGATCAGCTCTCACTTCGCAAACATCCGATGCCACTTAGGCTGAACACAAGGCCCTGATGGACCTGCTGAAACATGACAAAACCTCAGCTCCGCCTTGGACGGCAGGACACAGGGCACCTCATGGAGCCCTCTTGACTTCCAGCCACCACGCTCTGAGATTGCAGTGATGCTGCAGCAGTTAATTCATTCTGCAGTTTTGGGCCCTCATGCTCAGAAAACCCTGTTAAGTCAAAACTTCAGCCAAGGCCAGGAGAGGTTTACCTTTCAGTGCCATCCTCACTGATCTTGCCCAAGTGGGCATCTGACTCGTCCAGAAGGCTTTTCTAGTACGTTGTACATACCTTTTAAGACCAACATTGAAGCAAGAACCATAACAGTTAATATATGAAGTATGGGTACCCTTTTCTATACTCTGCAGATTTGTGTTTTTTTGAAATAGATATTTTTCACAACTTTTTTCCCCCCTATACATTCAGTCTAATGACAACTTTTATAGTATATTGCTGTTGACCATATTTTCGATAATAAATTACACTTTCCCACTTTCCTATATATTAGGACTTAAAAGTTAGGTCTAATCAGCCTCAAACTGCTCAAACACACAACTCAAAACCATGGCTTTTCTGCATTGTGACATCTTTTCCATGAAAGAAAAGCTACACTGGAAATAAACCACAAAGCCTATCGTACTCTCTGCAAAACAACATAGACTACAAAGAAACCTAAAGGTCATGGAAACTTCTGAACATTTAACTTAATTGGAAAGCTCTGAAAAACAAAACTTGACTGCATTATGCAACACCAAGAGTATAAAAAGGCAAAAGTCTGAATCATCATTATACCTACAGAAGAACACATAAATCAAGAGAACTTCTTGTTAAGACTGCAGTAACACTATCAGTTGAAAATTAAACATCTGATTTGTTTTTCACTTGGTGTTTAGGTTTTTCTTTTTCTTTTTTTCCCAAAACCTGTTTTCTTCCAACCCCTCTCCCTGCAAAGCACATCTACTTAAAAAGCAAAACATGCACAGAGCACTGAAGTGAAAGAAACACGGAGAGCGAAGCCCTAAAATAACAGCCCTTCATTATCTCCTTCAGCACATCCTTCATCTTTGCATTGAAACCAATACCAGATTCACTTAGCACTGCTTGTTGAAAAGGCAGAAAATGTAAATTGTGCAACATCCTTTTAAACTCTGTAAATCAGTCTGCATAACTCAGTGTGAGAAGATATTTCACTGTAATCATACAAGTTTCTCCTGGGGCATTTTCCTCCATGCCTTACTCTGCTCTCAAGGACTTCATGAGCCTTTCTTCTCATGTCTCCAATTTCCCTTTATTTCTAACTCTTGTTCACTTGACGTACTTCAAGCTCTTCCATTTCCATATACTTTATATCCCAGAGCAAGACCCAACGGCATCCAAGCTGTAAGGGTGGTGCCCACGCTCACAACCCCAATCCACGTGAATAAACTCCCTTAAAAGAGAAGGCAAACGCAGGCAATACAGACCTCTCTCAGCCAGTTACCAAAGTCACCCAAGTACTTCAACTGAAACAAAGTCAGCAAATTTATTTTCTTATTTTCTTTCACCAGCCCTACTTCTTAGGGACTCATTCTTAAAGCCTTGGTTACTGAAATTAGGCATTTGCTAATTTAATAATCTCCTGAGCCGCTGGGCATCAAAGGACCTCAGAAAAGTATTGGAAAAGAAACCCTTCCATAAACATTAGCTCAGAAATGCCCTGAGGCACCAATGCTAGATAGGTGTTTCTCTGGAGACATTAAGTTCAGCTATTTGTTTCTAGATAATTGGTTTTGTTTGCCAGGGAGATGACCCATAGGGATAGGAATAAGGGGAGAAGGAGAATTCTTCTTTCTTTTTATTTATTTTCTTTCTAACCCTTTTCTCAGCACACAGAATATTCTTGCCATCATTTGCTGGCTCTCCAAACCTCATACTACATATAGAAACCACAAACTTTTCGGCGACATGTTTGGCTTAGGATTGCAAGCAAGCACTTTCCTCTTGCCAGCTCCCTCAACCACAACTAAGAGGCAATCCCCAAAGCTAGCAGGAACTTCCAGATGGCATTTGTTTGAAATCTGAAAGCCACAATTGCAGTTGCCACCTCAGAAAACCTACCACACATTTACCAATTATACGCAACACGCAAACATATGCTGGAAATATTAACTTTTCAGATTGCAAATGCCTTTCAAAACAGTCCCGCTCTCATCTGTGGTATTAAGACGTAAAATTAGAGGGTCAGCTTGATTTGAACAAGACTTTTTTTCCTCGTTGGTTTTCCAAAGTACTCTGTTCATAACAAATTACTCTGTCCACATTTAATGAAAATATTACAGCCTAGTTCACCCTGCAAGAGTTATTTAAAGACCCGACCCCACAGAGAAAGGCTTGTTGTTTATCAAGCCAAGAAATACAGCACACCTGTTCAGCACAGAAATATTTCTCCTATCACGCTGCTTCCCCTAATGTAAACTGCAGATATGCAATGCTGCTCTTTTTTCTTCTCCATTAGCACTTTCCATTAGTGAATTAATTGCACAGGTAAGCTTTCCTGTTTTCTTCTGTTTTGAAGAAACTAAGCATCTTCAATAATTACATTCTCAAGTGGCTAGACAGCTGAGGCACAACTGCAGGATCGCTGATAAGTTTTCCAAACCCTTCCAAAGCAGGATGATGTTTTCTGAACAAGAAAGAGACTTTTTCCCCTTTGTCCAGCACTGAACCCAATGCCCAGGGTGCTGCTCCCACCCCATGCCAGAGCAGCAGCCCTGCTGCATCTCCCCAGCTAAATGCCTGTGCAGATGGGGAGAGCTGGGGCCAGCTCAACAGCCCTCCACACTCTGCTGCTGCCTGCAGAACTCAGAAAACCTGAGGTTACCCAGAAGACACATTGCAAATAGAGCTTGGAAAATATACTAGCTGAGCTAACATTTCTATATATAAGAAAAGTGCAGAGAAAGGAATCCGCACCTCAGAGTGCTCCCACCAGCACAAGCCTCGCAGCCTGGCACAAGCGTGCGGAACAGGATGCAAGACAGAGGAAAAGGCCCATGGGAGAACAAACTTTATTTCAAATCAGCCAGTGAATAAGATAAACCTTATATTTCCCTTCACTGTAGGACCATCAGCAACATCTAGCATTGCCTTGCCTGCTTGCTGTCCTTGTTGGTCACAACAAAATACAACAGCCCAGTTACAGACTTCTCAAGCTCTGGCGACCATGCCATAAAGATCTTTGGATTTTTCTTTGCATTCCAGTGTCATTTGTCTTCTAGGTTTTTATTCTAATGGAAAAATTCTCAATTTATCAATATAAGGATATGACAACATTCTAGACTAAATTTTGTTTTCCAGCATGATAAAAGCTTACAGGCTTGGAAAAGATCTTTTTCTAAACTCTTCAGTCAAATAGTCAAATACTTCTCCAAGCTTGGTATTACACACCAAATGCAAAAAGAAGCCCTGAATTTCAATGAGTTCCTCCAAAATAAAGACTTCACTATTTTTTACAGAATGAATCATACAATTAGTCCTTAAAATCAACACACATACAAACAAAGGAGCCAATGAAGGAGACAAAAAGCAAGTGAAGAGGTGAGTGGGCAGAAAGCCACTCATATGATCATGCTGTTCGCCACAGTGCAACGTACAGGCACCCAGACCCCCTTGGGCAGCAGCACATGGGAGGTGTCACACTCAGAGCACTGAGCTCTGAAGGCGAGCATCTTATCCCACTCTTAGGTAGAAGTAACTTTGGTACATCTCCAAAGTCCTCTGCTTCTTTCACTCACTGAGAACGTGTCCTTATTGTTAATAATTTAAATGCAAATACTACTACTATGAGCAATTTATCCTACAACATTAGAAAAACGCTCCATCTACTTTAGCCAACCTACAACACAACGACGTGCAAATAACACCAGCAGCTCATTCACATGATCAACGCGAGTAGAATTTGTTTTGTAGAGAAAATTTGGAAAAATCCCAGCAACTCTTCCTCCCCCTCGACTCTTAAGCCTAATTGATCTTCCAAAAATAGTACATGCAGTATGATTCAGTGCTTTTTTCCCAGTCTTTGTGTATTCCCTCCATAGAGCTTCATGTAAAACAAAGTTACTCAAATTACAGAAACTATCAATGTGTGTTTGCTATCAGTCACTACCAGGCAGAAGTCATACACCAAAATAAAAAGTATTGCACAATACTGTCCAACTAAAAGTTTCAAAACACATTATAAATTACGCAATTTACCTTTGATACCCATAGAGTAAGTATGGGTTGACTATGATCTGTCCCTCAAGGAAGACCATTTTAGTCTCCTTTCAGTGCAACACATGTGGACAAGTCTCACTCAAGCCAACAGGTGCTTCTGCCTTCTCAGTTAATGAAACATTAAAGGCTGTGGCTGCTCTGCACAGGGGAGAGCCAGAGCAGCTCAGTCCCACCACGTACCCGTGCAGCAGCTGCAGCCCCAACCACAGCAGGCAGAAACCAGGGGCCTTTCCTGCCTGCCTCTATAGAGACAGCAACCTTTCTCTCTCCC
Source organism: Rhynchotus rufescens (assembly GCA_032273925.1). Taxonomy (NCBI): domain Eukaryota; kingdom Metazoa; phylum Chordata; class Aves; order Tinamiformes; family Tinamidae; genus Rhynchotus; species Rhynchotus rufescens. Next base: position 12,305 of record JAVCKT010060105.1, read on the forward strand.
TCTCTATATTCCCTATATTATAGGGAATATATATACTCCTATATACATTATACGGACTATATATGTGTGCATATATACACACACACAAATACATAAAGGTCTTCTAATTATCCGCTCACTTCTAGTCCACATAAACAAAGATCCACCAAAAGCAATAATAAAGTGAAAGATGTCTGAGGAGAGCAAGAATTTTAAGCCCCCAAAATCAGAAAAAAGCTTTGCTTCCAAATCAATTACACCAGAAATAATTAGTTTTAAAAGCATTTAAATGCCACAGATCTAATTTATAATATACTTGAAATGAAGCAGCTTTACTCCACAGATTTCATATCTTTAACACAACTGTTCTGTACAAACTGGCTTACAAAGCATAACTTCCTGAGCAAAATTTTCTTATATTCTTTTCCACAAGAGCCAGGCTCAGGTCTGTGATCTAGTCCATAAGCTAAAGCTAAACTTTAGTTCTGTATCTGTTTCACAATCTTCTTTTCCCCTCTACATTTGCCAGCATTAATTTGTACCTAGAAGCAATTTATCGATTTCAAATGCCTTGCTTCCACTTATTTCTCCTGATATCTAACACCACAGGGAATTTGGATTTAAGTTTCACCTATCGCTTTTAAGAGAAAGTTAAAATATATAAGCTATTCGGCCTAGATATGCCCAAGCCCTTATTAAATTGTAGCTTCAAGCTATTTATTGACTTTCTCAGAACTACCTTCACACCTCATCTATTTGTTGCTTTATCAGTTTTCTGAAATGCCAGAGATAAGAGCTTAAGGTGCCATACCCAGCAGCCAGCTAAATCTTTGCTGTGGTTAATTCCCACCCCTCATCCCTGGACTGTATTATCAGCAGAATTTCGAGCTTGTGAAGGCTCCAGACTGGGCACACCGGAAATTAAAGGTTACTGTTGATGTGTGTAATAGAGGGATGCAGCACAGGAAGCAGCAGCTCAAGCTTCTCCGCCAAATCCCACCAACACGCTTGATTACACTTGGCTTGCAAAGCTTTAAGGCAAAATAACATTTCTATTTCTGTTTCCTTCTGCAGCCAGAGCGGAGAGGAAGGCTATTCAAGGGAGAAGGGAAAAGCAAAGGTGCACTGTGAGAGATGAGTACAGATGGGCAGCCAGATGTGAACATTGAGACTGGGTACAGCAGGACAAAACCTATTTTGAAACTTGTGACAACGCGTACAGTCACCAAAATGTTCAGTATGCCAGTTTTGTGCGGAAAAGTCCCATTTTATGGTCTCAGAGTGACCCAATTCAATCAAGGCCAGACAGGGCAAACACCCATTTGAGACACCACACACCTGAGGGAGCAGCAGTTACCTAGAATAAAACCAAGGCCACGTACACAAACATGAGAAGGTGGGTGCTAGGATCCAACTCAAAATTTCAAACATCATTTCTATGCAAAAATCACAGGAAAAATCATTGCATATTATGGCAAAGAACACCACTTTGAGTGGACAGCTTTGCTTAAGGCTTCTCTGTTTCTTGCAAAGAAAAGACTGTGTCCAATGGATCAAAGACACATGGGAGAGTTCTGAGAATTGGTTTTCCCCATGCTCCACTTTGGCTCCACACTGGGAGTAACATCCCTTGGCAAAATTTACCATCGTCTTTCCCATCTTGAACTCCAGGGAAGCAACAAGCCTCCATTTCATTTCATTTCAGATATACAGTCCCAGGAAAGTCAAAATGACCTGGAAATGGGCCTAAAAGAGTTAGCACAAGAGGACAGTGCCCAGTTCAATAAGCATCTACCTAACTGTGCTATATACTCCATGTGTCCGTGTGTGTGTGCACGCACATCAAGGTTGCAATGGGGAAGGATCAAATTTCCAAATAAAATTCAGAGCTCCCCATTCCATGCCATTCCCAGGTGCTGGAGGGAAGGGCTGGAACTTGTGGACTCCTATTTCCAACAAATTTAAGAAGAAATTTTACAAATTTTACATTCTTAACAGATTTGGAACTTCAGATAATGCTCAGCAACAAATAAAATGCAGTAAACATAGGTTAGGTGCCATAAACAGCTTGTATCCAATACAACTGGTTCCAATGAATCTGTGAGCACCAAACTCCCAAAACTTAGCACATGCCCACATACAGAAAACCCTCCCAGCAGCAGGTACACAAGTTCTCACAGGCAATTAGCACAAGGCTGCCTGCTTCAAATTCATTATGATAAATTGAGTGAAGTCTCAAACTTACACACTCAACTCTTTTTCCTTCTGCTGTATGTTAGAACGGTGACCATATTAATATCACATTTTCTGAAAAATCAAGATATTTCACAGGCAATTTCTACCTTGCTGCTTTCAGTAGATAGAAGATACTTGACTGTCTCTTAGAGCTCAAGGCCTATAGTTATCTACAATTTATTGTACAGTTCTCTCACTAGAGGATCTAACAGAATGGTTCCCTCTTCTCTCCTTTTCATGTTGAGGGTTGGAGTTTAATCTAGCATCTCCTGCAATCACTATCTCACTTTGGATTATTTATATCTTATGACTTCACTGTCTTCACATCTGTTTTCACTTAGCTCACATTCTGCGATTTACCTTTTCTTGGCTTTCAAAGATAAATTTTAAAAGGTATATCAAGCTCCTGCAACTCACACACTCTCCATAACGGGTCCAATTTTCCACTTGTAATCATCCCACACCAAAATTATTTATTTGAAAGCTTCTAGTGAATTCTATTGACAAATCCTTAACCAAAAAACCCAGCCCTCCCTTCCTGTCCTTCATCAACATAGCTTGAGTTTTATTACACAGAGGTAATAATGCTTTTGGTCAAAATAAGCCTTTGCTAAAGGGTAATCATTCCTTCCAGGGCTAAAAGACATGAGCTCTTTGCCATCACACCCACAATTTTCCCAGCATTTCAGAAGAGGAAAGCCTAATGGAAAGCAATAAAACATTGCCAGTGATAAGGGTAGTGGCACAATGGCAACACAGGATTCCCTGACATTACAAACCTACCTTAAGTTCACAAAGTTACAAGATGTTAGTTTGTAAATAGTCTTATCTCTTTAGACTGGCCTTGAGACAGTAACTTAAAGAAAACAGCTCTTCCTACAAGTGCATTAAGAGAGCTCTCTAGATAAGGAGGAAAAAAGTCACCTGTGAGTGACAATATCAGACTATGACCAGCAGGATACAGAAACACAGGGATCTCCACAGCTTTCGGGCCAATATTCACAGCTAAGCAGCCAGCAGCTAAATTCAAGTAAAAATTCAAATTGGTGATTTGGAGGGCAAAGCTAATGCCGAGTGCATGAGGAAAGCCCAGGAGCCTGAAAGCATCATACAGAGGCACACGCACAACATATAGAGGAACGCGCGCATCATATAGAGGCACGCCGCAAACCCAACCACCCAGTTCTGCCGCTGCAGACAGAGCAGGGAACCTCATGCCTTCAAAGCACCCCAGCTGGAAGTGCCAAGTTAGGCCTACTATGGAGTCATCCCACAGCACCTTTTCCCAAGCAGAGATGCTGCCTCAGCTTCCCTGTTGCTGGCACAGAAAAACTGAAAAAACCTGGGGCTTTTGCCCCAGGCCGGCCCAAACCAAATAGGCTTTTCTTTCACATTTGTTACGAAGAGGAAACGATCTGTGCCAGGTCTGCTGTCAAGCCAGCAAGCACTAGGCACGCTCTTTTTGGGGACTTACTGTGTTTTGATCTAAAAGGAACAGAATTTTACTTGCATTATGTGGTTGGGAGCCACATACCTTTGTCACATTGGGTATCATCACATGCTTAAATTCCAAACAGACCATCACAGATCTACATCTACATCCTACAAACATCAGCAAAATAAGTACTACTGTTCC
>JAVCKT010060115.1:0-16153 GCA_032273925.1 Rhynchotus rufescens
GACCCTGCGTGTGCAGGGGGTTGGACTCGATGACCTCTGAGGTCCCTTCCAACCTTGGGCATTCTGTGATTCTATGAAAACAGCATCTTAGATGAGCCTAGTTACTGAGGCAGAGAACAACAAAAGCAAAACACGGACAAATCTGCATGACTTTGTAAGAGAAAATTTATTATAATTTTTTAAATACTCTTTTGCAGTCGATTGGGTTAATGTTTATTGCAGTCGCTTGCGTTAATGCGCTCGAGCTGGCGCTGCTGGAGATGCCCCCGCGCCGCTGGCACCGTGCAAGGGGTTAACGGCGAGCGGGAGCCGCTGCGGAGGAGCCCGAGGCTTTTGCGTAGGAAGCGGCGCTTTTACGTAGGCACCTGTGGGCCCCGGCCCGACGCAGTGCGAGGAGGTGGCGCCGCTGGCGCAGTGGGAGCGGGCGCGGGACGGCGCGGCCGCGCCAGCGGAGGTGGGTGCCCGCGGCGGCGGCGTTGGCGGCCCTCGCGGCTCCGCGTGCTGGGGGATGCAGCCGCAGGTAGGAGCGCGGGCGCTCGGCGTCGGCCCGGCCTCTCCGGATTGCTCGGGGACCGACGTGCGGGCTCCGGCGCGCTGTCCAGCTGCCTGCAGAATTGCTTGTGTGCTCCAGCACGCCTGCTTGGGCGGTTACCGAATTGCTTGAAAAAATGCACTTCTGCTTTTAGAAAGAGTTGTCTTTGAAATGATGACTTATGGCAATCATAAAAGATGTTATTTTTTTCCCCTTCTTGGACACACAGAGAATTCTGTGTTTTCATTTGCCCCCTTCCTCCTCCTCCTCTCCACCTTTTTTTGCTTGTTGTTTTGGAGCTCTGGGGGTATGAGAATAGCGGAGAGTTCATAGAGGAGGTTCAGCTGAGATGGGGAAAATCATGGGCACAAACAGCCTAGTTAACACTTTGTAGCTTATTGATAACCACAGCGCGCTGCTTAGTTCACGTGGCAAATAACAAGGGCTTGCAATTGTTACTGTTTTCCTTTTTTAAATAGAATGCTTAAAATCTGCTTTACTGCACACTGGGGAAGCAGGTAGAGATTGGGATGAGGGTCATGAGGATCCCAAGGACAGAGATGTCAAGTTTTATCTGAAGCTTCCCTTCTTCATTATGACTTTCATGGGCACAGCATCTATATTCTTTTTAAACCTGTATTGTTTAGGCTCTTAAACGGGGGTGCTAATAATATTTGGCTTTAAAACTTATTGCCAAGAAAAGCCTAATTCTTTTCCAATTCTTTTCTGGGTTTATTCTTACATTGCAGCATTGCTAGTGAGAGAGTAGATCTTTAATTTTTTTTCTTTAATCTTCTTGCTTTAGCAAGATCCACATTTATGCGGAGGATTTGGGGCAGGGGCGGCTCGTACTAAAATACTGCTGATTCACAGGCTTTGGGCATGGGGTGGGCTGGGGAAAGGGCTGCGTTTCCCAGCTGGGGCTTTCTTTGCCGAGCTGAAACAGCTTTACATTTGTCATCCAAACCTACATAACTGCTCTTAGGAGCTGCAAATCCCATTTGTCAACTTTGGAAAATTCCTAGTAGTTTGTCCTGTCATCCTGCAACCCATGAAGATGCAAAACCTATAAATCAGGGAAAAGAGACATTTGTTGTGAAAATATTCTTCCACTTTGACTGTTCAACCTTGTTCTGGAGAGGGAAGTAAGGAGGAGTTGGGGTTAACAGAGCGGGAATTTGTTCATTGTTTTGCATAATTGGAGGTTTCTTGCAGTGAAAATTTTGACTAAAGGTAAAAAGCTGTGCTTGGCCAGACAGCCTAGCATAAATTTGAAGGCATAAATTGATGATTGCATGTTTTAACACTTTCACTTTAGTTACAGGAGTAGAATATTGCATGCATTTATACACTCGGTTTTATTCCCTTTGGTTGGTTTATTGTGCCTGCCACTCCCCTACCCATATTTATTGCAGTGCAAATGACAGTTCAAGGAAGAAAAGCCTCCCTTTCCACTCAGTGCTGCAGACTGTGCAGTTCATTCAATATAATGAATATTATATCAATATGCTGAAGAAAAAGAGCAACATCCCTAGCTCATTTTATGCCCAAACCAAAATATTTCTCAGGGGCTGCTTACTAGCAACACTAGCCTAAAATGAAAATGATGCATAAGATCCATAGGTGCTAAAGGCAGTTAAGAGTAATAATAACAGGACCTCTTGAGGTGCATCCTGCTTACTGGGAAGCTGCTTGGTTGTTATGTAACTGAGGGAGATTTGCAGATGAAATGAAAGAAGGAGATTATCTTGGCTGCAAAGTGCAGCAGAAACAAGATCCCCGTCGCTCTCTGCGGGCATTGGGAAGGAACAGGAGCAGGAACTGTCCAACTTGACCGTTTTTGCTTTAAGACCTGCAGTAAAGTTTAATAGTAATGATGCCTGCAGTGAGATATTTCCTACTCTTCTCCCAGTTTATTTTATTCACATCTGAAGTGTCCTGCGAACTTTCGTCTTAATGCTGAAGTGCAGCATTGCATAACACTAATCAGCTCTCTAAGACCAGCTTCAAAGAGACACGTTTTTCAGGTAATCTGGATAAAGCAGAGGTAAATGGAGGAAAATCATCTAGAAAGAAGTAGTTTCACATTAGGCTAGTAGATGCTGAGCTGGTCGCAAGTTCTTGTGACTTTCTTAGTGTGCATTAGTGAAAAACCTTGAAGCAAAAGCACAAGATGCCCCAAAGTGTCTTCCCGCTCAAAACTACTTAAATTTGGCTTTGGAAAATTGTCATTTTGGCCTTTATGGCCCTTCCCGGGGATCCTCTTGGAATGGGTGCTGAGGCAGCAGGATTTTGTGGGCCGAAGTGGTGGAGAGCCCCTGTGTCTGCTGCCTGCACTGGGACACGAATGGCCCTTGGCCTTTCCGTATTTATTCTTATATATTCTTAGAGAGTGTCCACTGAAATAGGGCTGCAATTACTCTACCAAATGTGTGCCCTCTTTCATTTAACATAAAAACAAAAATATCAGCCCGTGCAGTCAAACTGCTTCAAGTGGGAGCATTTTTCTCTTGGAAATGGTAATATTTCAGCCCTCGTTTAATAGGGGAAAGCTGTGCAGAAGATGGGAAAATACCATGGGTGCATTAATGCTGAAGATTTAACATGGAAAGAGAAACCTTGCAGTATCCAAATTAGCAGCAGTCAATCAGGGATAAATCAGGTAACATCCCTATCTCGGCAAGTGTTTCCCATGATTAAAGAAAAACAAAATCAGCTATTACTGATGTGCTCTGCTTCTGAGCTGATTTTTCTAAATTATTTCATGCTGACAGAGAAGTCGGCTGGAAACAGCTGTTTCCTGGTGTTATGTGCTGAAAACAAAATGGCTGGTGTACATTAGTGCTGCAAAATTGCAGATGAAGAGCTAGCTGCAATTAAGCTATTTTTATTGAATGGGAATTAAAGAAAATACAATGATTTTGACTGGTTGTTGGGCCGCTCTCTTTAGGATGGAAGAAAGAAAGGGAAATGCACTTAATTTAAGGAAATTGGCAAACAAGTCTGCAGTTATTGCTGGAAAATACAAGTTTTTCTATGCACAAGTAGATGTTAGATGCATTTTAAGCTGTGCAATTACGGACTGTTTGTGTTCTTGGGTTCATGTTGACTGAGGCTTAGAGCTGGGCGCCCTTGCAAAAAAGATAATATATGTCACATACAGAACAAAAGCTTCAGTGTGTGTTTTTTTTTTTTTTAAGTAACTCTCTCTCCCAAAATAAACAGTTATAAAACTTGCAAAGTGTTTGTACGTATGGGAGCGGAGCGCTCAGATCATTCTCGACCTACCCATGGTTTTATTTATTTAAAAAGTCAGGTGAGGGATGTTATGAAATATGCCTGTCGTGTATAATGCTGCGTGGAAGTTACAGGTGGAATTTGTGTTGCGGTGACTATGTGTTGCTCTAACAGGCAGCTGCAGGTTGGCTCGTCCTCCGCTTTGAAAAGTTCCCAGTGAGGGATTTTTGTGACCGTCTGGAGAATGGATTTTTCATCGGTGGAAACCGAAGGGCATCTCCTCACCCGTAATGCTGATGAAATGGGATGACGGGGGTTAGTGACGGCCCCAAAGCAGCCCCAGAAGGGGCTCGTCCTGCTGCCCGGGCTTGCAGGTCTCGGGGCTGGACCTGGTAATCCTCTGTTTGGTTGGGAAGTTAGATGTGGATGGGGGACATAGACGGCAGGCGCGCAAGTTTTGAACGTTGCTTTCCTGGTTTAGCTCTTCCAGGTGTCAGCTGGTGCTTAGGAGAAGCTGGAGACAGGCTGTCCTCAGCGGAGCGCAGGGAAAGGACGAGAGGCAGCTCTTAGGAGTAGCAGCGAGGGAAATTGCAGCGAGATGAAAGGAAATGAATGTTCCCAAGGAGAGTAAGTGAAGCCCCAAAGGAGCTGCCTGGCGAGGCTGGGGAATCTCCATCCCTGGATACCCAACTTGGGCCCGGCCAAGGCCTGCTGTGACCGTGCGGTCAGCGCTGCCTCGGGCAGGAATGCTCAAACACACAAAACTCACTTTGCAGAACGGGAACGGGCGGTTGGGACAACACTGCTGCAGCCCCAAGTTAGGGGGGTTGTACTAACACTTAGGAGAGGGGGAAAAGGGAGAACAAAGTGCTTTTAAGTCACTATACCAGTCGATGGGTTGCAAAGCGGCCCATGGAGGGCTGTTCAATACAAAGATCTCTCTCTGTCTTAGGAATTTTGCATATTGCTCGAGAGTGTTTCTGGGCAATGCTGGAAATGTAGTGAGAGAATATTATATTTCGTTCGGGCTGTGTGATGTTTTAAGAAACCGGTTTTAAGCTCGTGCTCCAGTGCTTAGGCCTGTAGAATTTTGAAAAGACTTTTATCTTTTCTGACAGTAAGCAAAATATAACTTCAGGCTTTGATGGTTTTAAAGCAAAACTGGTTTTGTCTCTTTTGCAGATGTTCAGTATGTGGCGGTGGGCTTGACACTCATGTTTCCCTGCTGACAGCTCAAAAGATGTATTATCTCCTTTTAAATTTAGGGCTGGCTATTGATACCTGCTCCCTTTGCAATTACTGAGCACTCTTGTCTGTGTTCCCACTATTAGTCATTACCAGTGACACACGGTTACATCATGGGAACCAAAATGTTTCTTTTGAAATAAAAGTTTTCTTAGGCTATAGATTAGTCCTTATCAGCAGAACGTAGCTCCCTTGCCCAGGGCTAACGTGCTTGGTCAGGCAGGTCCCTTGCAGGTTATTTTCTTGCTGTTGCCTAGATGCAGGGAAGGACTTGTGAGAGCCTTTTTGTTTCCTCCTTCCTATAGATTTACTATAGTCACGGGTTTCCTTATTGACCCGATCCTTAAAGAGATGAAGGAGGGTGGCAGATGTCCAAGAAGCTCTGCGGCTCTATTTTTACTAGCTTTTAAACTTAATTTTGTTGCCGTTTTAGCAGCACATCTTCCCTAAAGTGGAGATATGGGGACACGGGATCCGTTCCGGCTCAGGCCAAGGTTCCTGTTGAGGTTTGGATGGAAGACGAGTCATCCAGGTAGTTATCCTACCTGATTAACACATGGAATGCTTTTGCTGGGGTTGTATGTGGACTCGGTTTTCTTAAAATTCACACTTTTCAGAGATTCTGAGTGCTGAACCTGGGGGAAATTAGGACAGATGCTTAAAGGTGCAAACGACTTCAGTAGCTGCTATTAATGACTCCTATGATGTATAAGCATATCCAAACTGAGCCATGCAAGTTTACACACAGGTACCTGCAAACAGCAAAGCAGCATCTTGGACCTGGTCACAAAGAATATGAGGACGTGATTGCATCTGGGATGCAATTGCAGAGAATAATTTCAAATTATATTTCAAAAAGCAAGTTTCTCAAATGGGAAGGCAGCTCTGCGTGCATACATGTGCATGCGTTTAGACGTCGTCACCCAGTTCTCTAGGAGACAAAACCCCTTGCAGAAGCAGCTCAGGATGAGCTTCCCGCTGAAGACTCTAATAGCCTCTCTTCGTGAGAGGTCTGAAAATTGCCTTTCAGAAAACAAACATTTGTTTCTGTTAGCTTTGTAGGCTTACATAGATACGAGGAAATAAGGTGGAGTGTTTTCTGATATTTCTGTTGTGATGTGCAATGCACTTGAGTTATTATGTGCTCTTTTTTTTTTAAAGAAGCTGATGCTCTGAAAGCCTGCAAAAAACCAAAACCCTAGATAATCAGGTGAATTTGTACCTGCCCATAAAAATGAAATACTTTGACATGATTTTGCCATTATATATTCAGGCTGTGCTTCCCTCCCCTTTGACTTCTGCTCCTTATTTGCAGCGAAGCTTTCAAGTTTATTATTGCTGTATTGAATCTCGTTTCATCCTTATGACAAATGGAGCATAACTGTGCAGCAGTCTATCTGGGGGCATCCTAAATGTGTCTCCTGCCCTTGCTGTGCTGGTTGGCGGTTACAGGGCTTGCTGCTCGTGAGCAGCAGCACCCAAAGCAGAGGGGCAGGTTGCGGGTGCTTTGGGGTGGATCTGCTGTTTTCTTTCTGCATGTCAAATAATGCCACTCTCCTGCAACCTGTTACTTGTCACCTGAAATCTGTGGGTTATTTTGGTGACGTTACAGCATTTCCTATCAGAAAACACATCAGAGTGTCGGGAATTACTCTAAATTTTACGTTGGCGTCTCTTATAAACGTATATTAATTAAAGCCCCAAAGCTATTGAACTCCAATCAAGGATCGTTTGAGTGGTGATTGCAGTTTCACCTGTTTGTGTACGAGGTGGTGCATCTTCTGCCTTTCATGACTTTTATACTATTGTTCTATATAACCTCCCTGCCTGCTCGAGCAAGCTAAAGTGAGAACTTAGTCACCATTTATTTAATCAGCAGAGCAGATGTTTCACTGCAAACTTCCATTAATAAACCTCCGAGATGGTCTAAATAAGTAGTGCAGTTTTAGCACCACAAGGTTCCTCCGTCATCTTCTCCATAGCAGTAATTTTTAAAGTGTAATTATTTAACACTGTGTAATGCTATGCAAAACTTGGCCTCATTACATTAAACCCTCAACAGTCTCAGCATTAAATTGCCAAGCGAAAGAAAGATAAGGATAAACAAATAGTCCTTAGCAGCTGAATTACACCTTATCCAGGTAATGGGACAGGATGGGGGGGTGCAGAACACTCAATTAAGAAATATTTAAAAGGAGAGATGAAATGAATGTCGGGGGGTCATGGGAGCATTTGGGATCAGCTGGAGCAAGGGAAACAGCCCAGCTCTGTGGTTCTGTGCTGGTATTCCTGATTCGGTCCAAGCCCAGCAGGAAGCTCCCCATTTTGCCTGTGTTCCTGCAAAGTCTCTCTTTCAGCCCTGTGGGAGGAATTTGCTCCCGGCGCCGGCTCCGACGTCTCCTTGCCGTGTTTCCTGACACGATGTCTTGCCCGGCGGCCGCCAGGCTTTGTGCTCGGGACGTTTGAGCCGGCTGCTGTGCGCCGGTAACCGAGACAGGCACGGGCGCAAGATGTGGGAACAGATGTTTCTACTTGTTTTAAACCATTTGCAAAGGTGAAAAATGGTAGGTTGATGAATGAAAAGCTTTTACTGCCAAAGGCTTCTGTAATCCTCTGAATTGGACACGCCGAGGTGCTGCACGGACCCTTCGCTCTGCCTCCTCTTCCTCTGCAAACCCTTTTGCCTTCTCTTGCTCAGTGCTAAGTTCAGCCTTGTGCAAAGCAAAGGATGAGCCAAACACCAGGGATGGCTCCGCAGCTTCAGCAGCACTGCGTTGTACATGGCCCCGTGCATTCAATGGTGACAACACGAGTGTCACCATCGCACCCGCTTGAAGCTGTCAGCTGGCGGTTGAACCTCTGTGTGTGAAGGGTGATGAACAGGAGGAATGTGCAGCAACGCTCTGCCAAAAATCACTTTGCTGATGTAAGAGGTCGCTGGATCAATGCAGCTGAGCAAGATGATGGAGTTAAGTCCACGGAGGTGCTGGAGGCAGCCAGGAAGAGCTCGAGTAGCACAAGCTCCTTGTACTGAGTGGAGTCACTCAGGTTTCTTCTTTTTTTGTATCTGAATTTTGCACTTCCATCATTGGGATGGATTTTCAACTTGTTTTAGGACAGAAGAGCACAGCCAAGGCCTCCCCAAACGCCCTTGGAGCTCGTGGAGGAGCACGTGCCAACCCGGAGGCGCACGTTGCTCCCGTGCTAGCTCAGGTAACTCCTGCTGCCACTGCCAGGCGGCACGTGTCGTGTGTGCTGCTAATTGTTTTCAGTTAATTACATTGTGACAAATTTACCTGATTGGAATGATCAGTTTCTCTGTCCTGCTTTTGATTTGAAGCTCAAAATGCTTGTGGTTGCTGAGGGCCCCAGGCGGCCTTATTAAAGTGTACAAGGAGTTTATCATTTGCAGATGGAGCATGGAAACATGTTGCAAGGAGTGGAGTCAGCCGCCCCTTGTCACTGATCCTCCTTTCCGTCTTTTTTGCCCCATTTCCTTTGCTCCATCCATCCGTCCCGAAACCTCGTGAGGAGGATGAAGGGTCTGCCCAGTTCATGGGGAGTTTGAGAGCGGAGTGGCTGCGCGGGACGTAGGGCTGCTCTGCCAGGGCTTTCAGAAAGGTGCGTGCTCTTTTGCACAGGCTAAGAGCACCATTAATTCTGCGCTATTGGGGTTTGAAATAAGGAGATAAGGATCTCAAGATATACCAGGCTGTGTCTTTCCAGTGGCTGGGGCGATATTTTGGTCTGGAAAAAGCAGTTTGCCTTTGCTGCCATTGAAAATGTGTTTGTTTTCATATCCGTTTCCTTGTGGTCTGCGTTAAGCCTCCCGGGGTAGCGGATGAGGCCGACGAGCCGCGTGTGCCCCGGGGAGGCTCCGTGGCAGGGAGCGCCCTGCAAAGGGACCGGCTTCGTCCGTCCCTGCGGAGACGGCAGCCGGCAGTGCCACGTCCTGCCCTGCAGCGGGAAGGAGCCGCTCTGGACGAAGCCACGTTGGGACATCTGCGGCCAAAGAGGGGATCCAGCTGTGCCCACAGTCCCGCTGGCACCGGCGAGGAGCACGGCACGAGTGTGAAACGTGGACCCCAGGTTCTCTGCAACTGGGTTTGCATCTGTGCCACAGATGTTGGAAGCTTAAATTCCCAAGTGCTCTCCTCAGGTCTCAGCTGCATTTTTGTTCTATGATATAATGCTGATTTGCTAATGAAAAACCTGTCATTAGTGAAAGAGAAATGCTTGAGAAAGACCCCTTGGGCTTTTAGAAATTGCTCAGGTGCTTTTCTTTCTTATTTGGTTTGAAGAAAGCAAAATTCAGGGCAAAGAAGGTCTAGGTTGAAGGTCTCGGGAGGCAACAAATCTCACTTACGTGTTTATCTCATTCATCTTCTGGGTGTCACAGTGGGTTAGCAAAAGTTCTTCACCTCCCTGTCAGAACAAAAATGAACATTAGAGACATGATGCAGAACGATGCGTCATAATGTTTGGTTGGGATCTGCCGCAGGTGAGTTCTTGTGACCATGTCCTCTACCTTTGATAGCCTAACAGGTATTTTAATCTTCTGAAACAAATGCCTAATAGAGCACTGTGCTATTGGTAGCAAGCAGGTCAGTGTGAGGTGCTCATTTTCAGTTCCTTGGAAATAATTAGTAAAATGGTATGGCTAGTGTAGAAGTGGTGAGCACGTACTTGAGGATGACAAACTGGCCTCAAATCAGTGTTGTGTCCAGTAATTGCTCCTACTTGTAAAAGTAAACTTCTTTCTTGTTTGGAAACTCCTTTCCAAATGAGTTTCTAAAGTCCTTTCTTGCTTGGAAAGCAAATTAATATAAATCTTCCATAATTTGATAACTGTTTTCTGAAATAGATTGCACCCTTGCAAAGTAACGAACTTGGGAGAGGTTTGGGCTGAAAGGCCCCTGTTTGGAGCAGGGCTTCCCGAGCGGGGCTCGCGTGCATCCGGACCCCTCTGCAGCACCAGTCCCCTCCGGGAGGACAAGGCGGTCCCTTGCGCCCCGGCATTCCTGAGTCTGCCTCGAATCCGCAGGGATCGCCGGACACGGCAGTGCCCCCCCTTTTCCAAAGGCAGTTTTTCCACGCTGCAGGTAGCTATCACGGATTCGGGGCTTGCTCGTGAGGCTGCAGCCTGCTGCGGGAGCAGGGGCTCGGCCAACGCGGCGGCTCCTGCAGCAGATTTCCCGGCATGCGCGCGGCAGCGACCCGCCCTCCCATTCCTCCGCCTCAAAAACTGCTTTGTCAGAGGGAAAAAGCAAGCGAGAGGATGCGGAGCAGGCGCCCGGTCACCTCAGGGGTGCGTTAGTTCCGGAGCAAGGGACTGCCAGGCTGTTGGATTTAAAACTTGGGCCCTTTGCTCCTCGCGAGCCCCGGGAGCGGCTCCTGCCGCGTCGGCTGCCCGGGATACTCCAGGATTCCTGTGGGATGGTCCTGCCGTAGGAGCGGGCGGTGGCCGGGGGCACTGCGGGTGTCCCGGGGCCGGGGGGCTCTGGGCAGTGGGATGCAGGCGGCTCCGGAGCCGCTCCGAGCGGGAGTCTGACGCCAAACGCGGTTGCGCCGGTGACTTAAGCTGTGCGTAATTGAGAGAGGGGATTGATGGTAATTAGGCACTTGCTGCAGGATGCTCGGGTGGCCCTGCTGGCGCTTGGACCCCGGCGTGCGACTCGGTAGCCGTCAAATGAGACGGCACCTTTTGCAAATGAAAATCACACAGAAATCTTGGTGGATTTGCTTAATTTAGTTACCTCAAATACCTAAAATCTAGAATTTCCCTGTTTTCCTTCCTCTAAGTGCTAGCTAGGCAATGATAATGAATGCTGGGTTGCTATTTTACTGCCGCTGTACCGAGTGCGCCTTTGGGCAGGCAGTTGTGTAAATAAGCAGGAATCGGGGCGCCCGAACCTCCCAGGACCCAAACACGAGCCTCGGTGTTCCCCTAGCAAAAGGACCTTGTCCTCCCTCCCTGCTCTTCCCGCTCCGATGCACGTTCCAATAACTCGGAATTATGTAACCGGCCGAGCTTGGTCCCTGGAGCCGCTCCGCCATGGGCACGTGCCCAAAATCCGGATGGGCAGCAGAGACCGAGCAAATCCTGGCTTGATTGTCCAACCCTGAAGTGAGGGCTGATCCCCACGGGCCTGGAAGGATCCTCTGTCCCCGGGCACGGTGCGGCTGGAGCCCAACGTGTCCTCAGTGCCTCCTTGCCTTTGCCTTGCTCCTGTTCCCGTGCATTTCACCTGGAAGTAGCCGTCGTTTCCCAGCTCCCGCCTGGGAGGAGGTGCGCGTCAGGATGCTCCTGGATTTGCTGATGCTTTTCCTGGCAATAGGCAGGGAAGGGATGTCAGGGGTCTGCGTCTGCAAGGTGAAGGGCCCGGAAAAAGGGGATTTAGCCTTGGAAAAGCAGGAGCTACCAACGTCCCTGGCTGCATAGGCTAGCGGAGCAGCCTGTGGTTTTGCTGGTGCGCCTGGAACGCGGGGCCGTGTGCCCGCGGGAGGGCTGCACCCTGCACGGTTTGGCTCTCGGTCACTCCCGGCGCTCGGCGGCCCCGTCAGCTGCCGTCGTGTCTGCAGCGTGGCCCCTGTCTGGAAAAGCTCTCTGGTGGAGGTGGGACGAGCTCCCCCAGCGCCCTGCGCTGGACGTGCTGGGGCTGGGGCTGCGCAGGGCGCCGCGCCGCCCGCGGGCTCCAGCCTCCCTGTCGATGCCTCTCTCGGTGGTTTCTAATCCAGTCACCGCTCAATGGAGGCCGGCGAGTCATTAATTGGGTGACACCAGGCCCCTCGTGCCGCTCATGCCCATGGATTTGTTGCCTTTTAACTCTGGCCGTTTCCCTGTGCAGCATCAAGCGCGTGGCCGTCTCCTTCCCTCCTGGCTCAGCAGGAATTTGAAGGGAATTTGAAGCTTTCAAATGGAATCTTCCTTTTTTTGCTGTTTTCCTGGCCCTGTTTCCTGCCAGACGGATGAGCTCTGGTGCAAGGGCTCTGGGTGCAGGTGTCTCTGCAGCCGAAGCTCCGGGGCGCGAGCGGCGATGGTGCTCGGGGGGCCGCTGCGCCTGCCTGACCTGTCCTCTCTCATGTTCTACCTCTGCTGTTTTGGTTCTCGTGCAGATGGAGGGAGCGAGGAGCCGCCAGACCGAAGACAGGCAAGTGTAGACTCCCGCCAGAGCCGCTCTGGGCAAGGTAAACGTGCGTGTTGTCCTCCCGCAGAGCCTCATCTCCCATCCCTGTGGCCTTCTTGTCCTTCCATTCTCTGTTTTCCATGCGCTGCCGGTGCTTCTGGAAATCTCGTCTCCCTTGTGCTCGTTGCAGTAGCTGCAAGCTTGCTGGTTTTCAAGCGCAGAGCTGCTTGGCTTCATGGCTTGCAAATGTTTGGACTCGTTTCGGAGGTTTAGACGTGAGGGGCTGCAAGAGGTGACCGAGCAGAACCTGGTTGTCCACCCCTTTGCCATGGAGAAACCCCAGGTCCTTCTCACAGCTCCCCAAAACTGCCCTCGAGCCCCCTAAGCTGCTCTGGTCACCACCAGCTTTGTGGTGTTTCATCCCGCAAGAGCAGGAAGATCGTGGGAACGAAGTCATATGGGGAAAACTTGGTGTTCTTTAGATGCCAGTCCTCTAAACTCTTTGGTGCTGCAGCCACGTTTTGCACCAGGCTGGTGTTGAAGCAAGCAGGGCTGTTAGCAGCCTCAGCAGCAGTTAGCTCTGGCCCAGCTGCTGCATCCTTCCAAATCACTTACTTGAAAAGTTTTCACGTATTTGCTCTTTTAGGGCAGCTGTGAACGTGCAGGTATCTTTACACCTCTCACGAGATGGATTAAAAAGCCCCCTGTAGAAAGACAGCTTGCGAGTAGGTGCTGTCTGCGTTGACTCATTTTCTGCCTCAGATTGAAGCAATAATTTTCCTTTAATTTCAACTCGGCTTCGTTGTTGTCATGGTGTCCCCATGACTTATTATAGAGACAGATCCTCGGAGCATTGTTCGGATTTGGCAGTATTCCAGTGTCGCCCAGGCAAAATTATTCCAAGTGATTGAAGCCTCTAATCAGAATTAGGGGGGAACAGGAGTTTCGAGCGAAAACCCTGTGAAAGGTCAACAACTGAAGCGCCTTTGTTAACATAGACCCTCTCTAATGCTAAAGGAGAACCGAAAGCAGGAAGAAACGAGGCAGTTTGTAGGGGCATGTCTCTAGGGAGAGCTCGCTCGGAGCCACGCTGGTGTCCCGTGGTTTTGGGAAGAGAATGCAACACGAATAGTCCTTGTGCAAACCCTGCTGCTTCCTGTGCAGTGCTGGCAGTCAGTCCTCATGGTGCAGTTTTTGTTGGGATTTGCCTTGCAGATGTGTGTTTAGGACCTGCAGCACCTTCACAGCCTCTCTGCTCTCAGCTGCAGATTTGTTCTAGACCTTGCTGTGGAAAAACGCTCGTTTGAGGAAATCTAGATAGTTTTTGGCAAATGTTTACTTGCCAAAAAATGACACTGCTATTCCAGTGTGCATAAAAACGCAGCACTGTAAGCAGGGTAATTCCTCCCAAGTTGCTTACTTAATTTGTGTTGTGCGGGGCCAGAAATAGCCATAGTTAGCGGAAAGTTTTAGTGCGGATGGGAATAGCGGGAGGAAAGAAAAGCAAAAGAGAAACATGCAAGAAAAGTGCTACTTTTCTGAGAAACAGAAGCTTCTGCCCTGAGCGTTTCCATTCGCATCAGTGGAAGCGACTGCGGGTCCAGGCTGCCTTTTGCAAGCAGGAAAACCAGAGCGTTGAGTCTGCTCGTGTGTCCCGATGGAGCTGCTGGATAGGGAGAAACTCCTGCTGCCTGCCTGCTCCTTGCATTGGGAGAGGAGGGAAAAGGGGGAGCTGCTCCCACCTTCTTCCATCCCTGCTCTAAGCCTGGAGTTAACCCTTCTCTCATCCCACGGAAATTATGCTCCATGGAAGTGTCATCTTTAACCTTGTCCAATTTCCTGTGCCCAAGTCCCTCCCTGCAAGTGTTACCAAGTATTTTTCCTAAGGAGGGAATTTTTTTCCTATTTTTCCCCGCCCTGGTAAGATATTGCCCTGCATTGCTCCCAGATTTGCAGTAAGTGGCAGAAGTTGGTCAGGACGCCGTGGGCTTGAGCTGCAGGAGTTGGTAAAACACCCAGTGCTTCTAGACCTTCCGCAGAGCCTGGGGTTGCAGGGAGATAGAGAGTATTTGCAGCTTCAACAGAAGCTAAAAATATAATCTGAAGAACCTGCAACTTCGGATTTCAAGGATCCTTGCCAATGATGGTAAATCTCTTTTTTTTTATCTGGCGCCAGGTTGGTTTTGGAAACACTTTGCGGGAGTTTTTGGTGCGCCCGGTTTGGCGCCGGGGCCCGTGGTTTGCGTTTGTTCCCCTCTTAGCTCTGGCCCTTTCACCATAAATGGCCCTGCAGAGTCAGCAGAGGTGTTTAGCTTGCAGAAACCCTCCTGGAAAAAAGCAGGATCTGGGATCACTTCATGTCCAACAAGCTCTATATGCAGCCAAGCAATTTGCTGTGTCCGGCCGAAAGCAGCCAGATTTATTAATTTATTTACTTATTGTAGCATCGTGCTGTCAAATTACACCCCCCTGGAAAAAAACAAAGCCCAACTGCATGAGTAGCCCCTGAATCTTTTGACTGCTTGCCAGCCAAAATCTGGAACAGAGAGAGCATCAAGCAGCACCTTGCAAAGCTGGAACCTGGCACCAGGAGGTCGCACGTCCCCTTGCAGCGCAGGGCGAGTGGCACACGGGCGCGCTCGGCACGGCGCCCGCGGCCCTCCCACCAATTCTGCTTTTCTCTGCCTCTAACCAAATATTTACCTGTAAAAAGCATATTTGCAGCAGCTGTTAATACAGAAGGTAAGGTAAAGATTAAGTGACTGCTTCCCCTAGTAGGACGTGCTCAACTGGAGGATTTGCCTGCATGCCTCACTGCAGCAGCATAAAGCGAACGGGGAGAACACCCGTGTCTAACTCCCAGTGGCAGTAATGGCAATCTCTAATGAATTAAACTTAAATATTTCCAACTGTGACATGTTGATGGAGCTTACTGGAGTTATAAACATTTAAGAACGAAACGGTAAGGATTAAACTTCAAACACATGCTCAGCACCTGTGAACTGTGGCAAATGTTCAGCGAGCAAGGGTAGAAGTCATATTTTTGAACAGTCAAAAATAGTGTGTGTGCAATGTGCAGTAGTGTGGAATTTGTTATAGAGGAAATGCTGAGACATAACTTGGGAGCTGGCATTGGTAACAGGGAATTTTAGCCACGTGATGCTGCCTTTTAGCAGCTTTCAGGAACTTGTCCAGTATTTAAGTTATTTGAATGTGCTTTTTTTTTTTTTTTTAATTCCCCCCTTCCCATAAATATTTCTCATTGTTCACATTGGCCTTTGAGTATCTAGAATAAAACGACTGCATGGGCTCCTCTGAAGCACTGTGCACTTGAAAGCATTTATCCTTTTGTCTTCTCCACAGGCAATTTATGTCTCCCGACTGTCTGGGGGTTGCACTTTCTTGTAAATATATTTCTGCGAGCCGCTGAGAACCGCGCAGAGCAATGCAACGCAGATCAATAAGAGCTGTGATGGAGCAAAAAGCAGTAGATGGCCCTAAAACCTAAAATGCAGCTCTTAAAGATGTAGCGCAAGTGCGATTCAGGCGCGCGCTTTGTAGTGCAATAAAGATGGGGGCAGATTTAAGATCCTGCATGTTATTAGTTAAGATTATTAAGGTCAATGTTCATAGAGGTGGGAGGTTGAGGCTCCTGGTTTGCAGCTTTCCGTGTTCTGCTGCAAAGAGGAAGAAATTAAGGCTCCAAGATCTTGCTTCCTATGCCTTTGCAGTTCAGATGTGTCCATATCTAGCAGTAACTTGCCCTTAGCCACAACAGACCTTAACTCTTCCAGGTCTCAAGGCTCCACTTGCGACGCTGCGGTCCGGGCGCTGCTGCTCCTGCTGCTCCTCGGGCTCCTGCTGGTGAAGCACCTGGCTGCCTTTCCTCCTAATCCCTCTCTTGCACCTTTCTCGTCCTCTCAGGCACCTCCACAGAGAATGACTCTGCTTTTGAACCCGACTACGCAATTCCTCCGCTCCCAGTGACCGAAGGTATGCAGCACATTCGGAT
>JAVCKT010060162.1:3842-16148 GCA_032273925.1 Rhynchotus rufescens
ATACATTTATATAAAATAAAAACCATTTACACTAGTGCTCCTTGTGGTACAACAGAAAATTCTGGTACAACAACAACAACAACAAAAAAAAGGCAGAAAAACAGAAAACAGTGAAATGCTATCAGCCTGAATGTTAATGCCAAAGCTGCTTAAAACAGCAGTATGCACAGTGTTCAGAAAGAAATTCTTCTCCCCCTGTATGACAAGGGGAACAACTCCCAATGCAGTTCTGTGAAATGTGTTTGTCCTCTTTATCCAAACTAGTTGTGTTTGTCGGCCTCTGCTTTTTTCTCTTGCTGACTTTTTCTCTGTTTTAAAATTTATGGTATTGATGACTCCTTTCTATCTCCATTTATGAAGTACCTTCCGAATGACTTCTAGCTGTCTGAGGACAAGGCAAGTTCAGCATAGCTCAGAGCTGGATATCTACACAAATGACTTCCCAAGTTCTTGGGTATAAATGAGACTAGATCAGCCTTTGCTTGAGAAATTTGGAAAGATTTTCTTTATCAATTAAACATTTGTTTAAGCTTGCCTGCACCCCTCAAATCTATTTTTTTGTTGTTGTTGATTACCCATAAAATAGTAACTTCCCAAGCAGTATTTGTGTTTGGGCAGAATTTCTGACAGCACTTTGTGAACTTTTCCATCAGAAAAATGTAACTTGATCCATTTCTAACCAGGTTTCAAAAGAGGGATTATTTTTAGTGTATTTGGTAATCCTGTCTTCTGCTTTTAAATATTTCTGGTGAGTGAGTGTTATAATCCTTGTAGCTCACAAGGCACTCAAATGACCTGGAGTCTTTTGAAGAAATATTAATTCTTGTTTCAGCTCAAGTGTCCAAGGTAATGTAGATCACAGCTGTGGCACAGCTTGTGTTTCTCACCTCTCAGTTTTCCTCTTCAAGTCTTGCAGCTACTGGGTAGAACTCGGCTGATTCGATTTCATGAGAACCTGTTTGTCTTCTGACTAGATTCCTTAAGTAAAATCGCTTTTCATGTTGATTTAAAAATATTTTAACATAATGAAACTTTCTATTATATGACTATTTTATCTTCCAGACACTGTTTAGAATTCAGGTTCCATCTTTTGGTCTGAATCACCAGTGTTGAAATGTTCTCATTTGTTTTGAGATTAGCTATGGTTACAATATTTGGCTTCTACTTTTTGAACAGTGGATTTAAATAGCATATAAATCTAGGATTA
Organism: Rhynchotus rufescens; assembly: GCA_032273925.1. Classification (NCBI taxonomy): domain Eukaryota; kingdom Metazoa; phylum Chordata; class Aves; order Tinamiformes; family Tinamidae; genus Rhynchotus; species Rhynchotus rufescens. Next base: position 5,050 of record JAVCKT010060162.1, read on the forward strand.
ATCTTGCTGGTTTTGGCCATTAGAAAAAGTTCCATTTGCTAAATTTAAAATGACTTTGAATTGAGTAATACCAACTATTAGCAGCAAAGCATTTAAGTTTGGATTTGCTTGAATTCTCTATGTTCTTTGAAAACAAAACGTTCTTCTTCCTTCATACTTGCTGTCAAATCACAATACAATGTTTAGAAGAACATATCATCCAATTGCATTATTCACAAAGATACATGGCAAGGTGGCATACTGTTTTTCACTCAGCACCTGGAAATCTGCTTTGTTTAAACATGGTCAAATATATAATTTTTCTTTCTTTCTCAAGTATTTCACATGCAGACAACTATGCAACAGCAGCACAGTCCTGCCGAGCACACCAGCTACCAACTTGTGCCTCTGGTCGCTGGATAGCCCTTGCCTGAGCTATGGGAAGTATGAGCTGGTGAAACTCCTCCAAAAATCTCTTTTTACCAACCCTTGGGCCCAACACATGGAGCCCAAGATGTGATCAGATTCCTTATTGTTCTTTCACCCCTAGGCTGTGGTCAAAACCACTGAGCTCTTTACCATGGGGAGCACTGCATGCGCCAAAGAAGCCCTGCTGAGTTTGGTGAGGGTCTTTGAAGAGGCAGGGATTAGCTGGTGTGATTTATGATCTCAAAAGCTAGCTCTTGTATATGTACTTTGTAAAATAATTGGGGCTTGCAAAAAAACCCTCTTAGTTTTGCTTCTTTTGTTGTGTGTTAGTTGGGTTGGGGGTTTCTGTCAAGCAGTTGTTTTATAGTGGATTTTGTGTCACTTTACTATGAAAATAATAAACCCAGCCTAAAGAAGATTTTCTGCAAATCATGGTTATAGTTATTGGGAAGGTCTTCCAAGTGTTCTTGCAGAAACTGGAAGACTTCACCTTGAAATAAACTCATGAGCAATTAATGCCTTCTCTAAAAACATCTTTTGAAAACAGTATTTCAGGGAGGAGGAAAAAAAAAATCATTACTCTAGCTTTAAAGCAAACAATAGTCTATTATTCCAGTTCATCACTATAGTTTATTATTCCAATATTCACTGAATTAATCAGCATGTCATGAAGTTAAATGTACCTCTCCCATCATCATGCAGTACTGATGAGACACTGATTTGGCCTTTTGTCTGTAACTAGATATCACTGTAACAAGATGACAGATGAAAAAAATGAAGATGCATTCTGTTTCCTAAGGTATTTAAGCCTAGGATATAAAGGCTTGAATCTTTTCTTCCTCTGGAATTACAAATAACCAATATTATTCAAAGTATCCTTCCATTTCTTGAAGGAAAGCCATCAAGTGATGGTGAATTCTTGTTTCTCAAGAGGATAGTAAGCGTGTCTTGGGCTGCAAAGCAACCGTAGGCCCGTTACTAAATACCAAGTGAATTGCAAAACTGGTACCTGAAAGTTTCAGTGACACTAGATTTCTCTGGTTTTCCATGTCCAACTTTTCAATTTTTTTCCAGGTGGAACTGGTCGGCTAGACCCTAGATTTTGTTTCAAAGTTAGCAGATCAAATTCCTGATTCCAAAAGCTCCTGTTAAGGGAAAACCTCAAGTCCAAACCTTTGAGATCCAACTAATGTTTTCATTATACTTTTGCCCAGCAGGTAGAGATTCCTGGATTTCTCTCGACCTGCGCAAGCAGAGATTCACGTGCCATCCACCTCCCACAGCTGCCTGTCTAGCCGGTCAGTGCAGGTGAGCAGATTTAATCCTGAGCCTTTTCAGAGCCAAAGCAGCAGATGTAGTGCTGAATAATAACACAGAAATGTATTTTGTTCCCTCAAGTGTTCTGTTTTTCTTTGTTTTCCTTCTCCTTCCTTCCTTTCTTCACGTTTACCTGATCATTTTTTTCTCTATATTAATTTAGGAGTAATTACTTCATGTCATCTCTCTTTTTTTAACTTCCCTAAATATTAAAGCAGGAGAGGGGAAAAAGGAAAAAGAATCTTTTTTTAAAAAAAAAAAAAAAGTTGTATTTCTCAAGGTTGTATTTGATATCTTTAAGATGAAGCACTTTCTCTTATATCTGATTGAAAGGAATAAGGGATCAATGTCTTTAAAAATGACTTAAAATTTGCTCCTCAAACAATATAATTTTACTTATACTACAGTAGCTTAACATTTTCACAGAGCACTTCATCTAATGGAAATTCTCCTCTTACTTAATGACCAGAAAGTCAATCTTGAGATGTTCAATTTCATTTAAAAAACAAAACAACAAAGTATTTCAAACTAATATTTCAAACTATGTTTTACTAAGCGTAAAAATTTCTGGTTCTTTAAAGCTGATGGTTGTTTATAAGGAAATCAAGGAAACTTCATTCATCAGTGCATAGTGACTCTCTTGGTATCTACTAATGAATTTTTAGCATCTGATCTATGACCAAGTGATGCTCTATTAGAGTATTCAGACCATTCCAGAATTAGTCAAAACAAATATTTTTGTACACTTTAATCAGTACAGCTATATCTCCTGTTATGCAATGGAGCAAATGCCAGGACTGCTATGGACATTTACTCAGGAGAGCTTGATGGTCTGATCTATGTGTATATGTAGACAAAAAAGACAAGAAATTGTGTCCTTCAAAGAAAATTTTCAGTGCAAAATTAATCTATTACTCCTATTCCTTAAAGTCATTGAGTTTTACAGAAACCACATAAGGCTGTAATTGGAACAATGTGTTTATAGTAAGTGTGTTATACATCAGCATAAAAAGTATTTACAGTTACAAGATAAACACTATTGTTTTATCAAGAAGCTCTTTATTAAAAATTTGTAACCACATAATGCTTTTAAAAGCAGTACTCAGTGTTGAGTGCCTCTTCAGAGGAGATATGTCGTCTTTGAGGTTTTGTTCTTTTTCTCTTAGAGGAAAATAGTGCTTGAAAAGAGAGAAATCAAATACACTAAAATATACTGTGAGCATGGAGGAGGAAAGATTCCCTGCGTTGCACCAGCACTGTCCCAGTACTCTGCCACAGGCTGGAGCTGCCCCATCGGAGCTGCCCTCGCAGGCAGCGAGAGCCAGAGCAGAGCAGGGCCCCTGGCAGCTGCCGGGAACCGGCCCTCCGTGCTGGCCACGCTTTGGCAGCCCCAGAAGAAGAGATTTTACAGCCCTCTCTCCCAAAAGGCAGCTCTTGCTCCTGCAAACGGGCCCAGCAAGCTGCTGTTCGCCTCCATAGCTCCTCTTTGTCTGAAAGGGTAGGATTGCACCTTTTTATTTCTGCTGAGGATTCATGGGGAAATATCTGCAGATCATGCTTGCTGTATATATCAAATGTGTTTATCTTAGAATAATTTTTTTCTTTTTTTAAATCAAAGAAAAAAGAATTTTACTATCACATTTCCAGGGATCTCAAAAATAACCTAGACCTCAGCTGTTCATCAAAATTCTTGCTCCTTGTTAGTTCAGTTATGCTCTGAAACTTTCTTTTCACGAGCATTTCTCTCTTCCCTCTTCAACCCTAGCTCACAAGTCCACATTTATCAAAGCAATTTCGAGTAGTTAATGCCACCCCCAGCTTCTGGAAAGGAACCACAGGAGAATATTCATAAATAAATCACCCTTAACCTCCATTAAGCACATTATAAATTAAGGCCCACATTCACAAGGGTATTTAAATACAGAACTCATGCTTAGTTGTCTAATTCTCTGAGGGAAATGGAAACAAATGGGAACTAAATGCTTATTGAGAAGCACTGGATCTGGGCCTAGGTGAACAAGGCTCAGCTTATTTTGCCTTAAGACTTTTGACTTCCTCTATCCCATATCAATAACATGATTACAGCTTTAGGATCCATATGGGAAAATTTGACACCATGCTGTTTTTTAGTACTGAAGAAACCTCACTTACAACTGAGGCTTTTTGACATTTAAAGACAAGCAGAAATACCTCCAGGGAAATGAAAATACTGCCACTGGGATTGTTCTTATGTTTATAGACTGTAAAATTAATATCTAAGTGCTATTTTGGTTTTGTTCAGGCTGCTTAAGTCATAGCGAAGGAAGGTTACTTCCTCAAAATCCCTTTGTTCAAGGCAACTGTCAGGCAGTTGACTGTCAGTGCAGAGTGATGGATAACCAGGAATTCCAAAAACACCAAAGGAGCTAAATACTGGAGTTTGTGACAGTCCATCCACCAGAGTCTTAGTATCTATTCCCTTGTGGTTTATTGGCAGATCTGATCTTCGTATGTTTAGGTACCACCTGGCTCATATGAATGAAATTCAGCGTAGTCACCACGAAGAAAATAGGGGTTTTTTTTGTTATAACTGAAGATATTTGGTTCCTTAGGAACTAAGTGAATGTTTCTTGTGGTATCCTGATCTTCTATAAGGCTTTTTTCTTCTGTTATCTGCTATTCTGATATATGCTGCTACTAATAACAAATGGTTTGGAGGGGTATCGGACAAAAGAGGAAAAAGGTGGCATCTTTAATAGTAAATATTTGCAGTATAAGTAAATTCTTTGTAGTGTCTGAAGTACTGCCAATTTTAGGTTTGGAGTGATTTTGCATTCAGAGAATACTTCTCAGAAGTCACAAGACACTAACTAGAAGTTATTAAGAGAATTTTACAGCTGCATCATTATGCACTCAAGAAGAGGAAGTGATAGCACCAAGGTCTTGTGTTTAACTTTAAAGGTGCTGCCTTTACTGCCATGCTACCACAAGCTTCTGATTGCAATAACAGAAGCTACATCCAGTACTGCTATGTTTAATGGGCTCATCTCTGACAGCATAAAACACATCTAAGCTAGGAAAAAGAAAAACCACTTCCATGTTGTCATTTGGATTGTTTTTTTGCTTTGGAAGAAGGGGATTCTGATGCCTGAATCTTGCCATCTGAATTAGCTGAGACTTTTCAAAGTTTTTCTGAGAGCTCTGAAGGTGCCAGAGGAGCCTCCCGGGGGTGGTGGGGGCACCCCTGGCCCTTGGTGCACTCACATTGGTGGTGACCAGCACTAACTTCAGCACTGGAGAAATCTCCAGGAAAAATGTTGTTATTATAACCCCTGCATTTCAGGGTAAAATCCCCTGTTAGAAAATATTTTGGAAAGACTTTCAGACTTGTCCCTGCTATTTTAATCTCAGCTTTTACTGTGGTCAGCCACAAAACAATGTCTAACAGAAGAGCAATTTCCACCTGTGCTTGAGCAGCAGGAAGACACCTACCTATCATAAAAGACTGGCAGCAGTTCACACAGAATAGCTTGTACTTTATCTTCTACTTCTTATGCTATCAAAGGATGTGTAGAGCTGCCTTGTGATACAACTTGGGCTTGCTGCACTCAGGGATGACAGACGTTTGGCATTGTCAGTACTTGGGGCTAGACATTCATGTTTTTATTTTTTGTCTCTTGAATAGCTTAAAGAACAGCCTTGGAGTGACAAATTGCTTTACATCTGTTCTGCTGATGTAAAGGTGGCTTTGGTAGGGGACAAATGCTATGTTTATGCTGCGTATGAGCCCTAGCCTGCGCTGCTGCTCCTGCAGCGGGTCGTGGGGTCCTTCCTCCCCTGTGGCTTCATGCTTGAGAGCTGCCAGGAGCCCCTAGGAAAGCACCTACAGCCACCTGCTTAGAGCAACTTAATTCTCCTTGTATCTACTGTACACAAATTCACAAAAAAAATCTCCTTGCATCTACTGTAAAATCTGGCTATGCAGTGAGAACCAGCTGCAAATTAATGGATGTTGTTTTGTTCCTTCACACAGGCTGTATCTAAAACCCTCTTGAATTCAAAAGAGATAACCTAAAGCCAGTGGGAACAGGGCTCCCAAGAGAAATGAGACAGCCATGGAATAGATCTTGCACAGCACAGAATAGACCTTTTCAATATGTGCCCTTCAGGGCTCTAGTAAATATTTAAATTGGTGGGGAATCTTGTCTGAGAGCACAGTCAGCTGGATTTTTTGCCTCTGATTATTTAAAATTTTGCATCATCTGTGAACTTTCCCTTTCAATAGGGACTGGCTGGTACTACTCTATGGACATGAGAGCAAAATAACACATTCCATCACAGGATATTTTTAATTAATATTTGTTTTTCATCTGGCTGTTTCTTTTACCTGACATGAGGCTCACAAAGTATTAAGCTGCTTCTCCCGTGATAAACCAATTGGTGTCAAACAGTAAATGGGTTGCATGCTGAGTTTGGGGACAGGATAGGAAAGTTAAATGCATTTAGTGACAGTTTTGTTGTTTTTTTTTTTAGTAACAGTTTTGTTATTGCTGGAAAGAGGGGAACTACTATTCATGAGAGAAGATCCTCCTCTTAATTCATGACTGGCATACACAGGAAAAACCTGGAAAGCTCCAGGGATATACTTTCCCTGTTGCTCAAGTTTGCAGTATATATAGCATGTGGTGACAGAAGCAGGAGCAGACGGGGACTACTGGGTCTGCAAACCCACGTGGGACCAGCCCTTGGGCTGTTAGAGCAGAAGTGAAGACCAAAGCAAGTGATCTGATTTACTATGAGCTGCTTTGGGGACTCCCTATTCTCTGTTCCTCTTCACACTCTCTCCCAAGCATGGCTTTTTAAGCTTTTATTTCTCCTAATTTTGTATCTTTACCATTTTAATCCATTTTTTTCCTCCTCCTGACTAATCGTAGTGTCAGATGATCTGCAAAAGATAAATCATGAGCTCTCAAGGAAGGCCTGGAGGCGGGGAGCTGAGATGTTTAGGATGACAACTTCTGTCAAGAATACCCTGGGTAAAAAGCGGGAGGCTAAAAGCCGCTGAAATAAAATTTTCTGCATTTTCTGATACTTTGTTTAGACACTTCTTCCTCTCACATACTTTTTCTCAGCTGATTCCTAACTTCCAAAGAACTTCCTGCATGGTTGCAAGCTATGGACACACAAGCTCTTCCGCCGTGGGACGGCTCCACAGAAATCATGTCCAACCACTCTCCAAATGCTGCGGTAGCAGCAGCCTCTTTGCTGGATGCTCAACTGTGGTCGAGCAGAGTGACTCAGCCGTAGTTTTAACCACCAAGGATCATGTAGCAACAATTTTTTTCAGACACAGAAAACGCTGCAGAGTAAATCAGATGAGTTTTTAAACCGCATAGCAGAATGAAAGTGGTGGTTATGCTACAAGAAGCTTTATCATCCTAGCAATTTTCCAGTGGTCTTGACTATAATTTTAGCAAATCCAGCTGTAGTGTTTAGGAAAAAAAAAAACGAGCTTGGGCTTTTGGTCTGGCTTTTTTAGTTTTTGTTTCCTTTAATTGGCTGAGCTTTCATATACAGTAAAAGGTCAAGGATGAATGGGAAAGGTTGATTCATTTCGCTCTGAGCTCTACCTGCCTTTTTAAAAGCTGTATTTTGTTGCTGCTTTGGTCTCAAGTTGGCAATTTTTCTGTAACGATCTGTATCTTGTGGTCTAAATGAGCTTTGCTCCAAGAGAGAGGCAGCGCTGGCGTTTTTGAACTAGAGACAAATAAAGGAGTGAGGTGGTTCTCTTGCAATCCCACAGCACACTCCTTGTGCGGGCACTCTCTAATTGCGGGGAGCTCCCTCCCTCCGAGCTGTTCAGTATTCCCGGCTCCTGAATGAGAGGCAGGCGGCCTGGCAGGGAGCGGCGCTGCCGGAGCTCGCCCTTTCCTGCCAGCCGTGGCCCTCCACGTGTTTGTAGGCTGATTTCTGAAGCCATGATAACCTAGGAGTGCAGGGGAGGCAAGGTTTGTGTGGAGAATAATGTTTTTTACTGGAGTGATATTCTTGGGAAAAAGCAGCCTATCAGGCACCCAGCCCTTCTTCAAGTCTCCCTTTGGCTCCTCCTCTACACAGTCTTCCCTGGACTCAGGGAGCTCAGAGTGGGAATGCCAGTCCATCTTTTCCTGCTGTACCAGGTCTCCTAATGAATTGGAGCCTTCAGCAGGAGGCAGAAATGACTAGTCTGGATTATTTTGTCACAAGCCTGAGATGGAGCAAGTGAGTGGTGACTTCATTCCCATGCCAAAGTGTGTGTGTTTCTGTCCACCTTAGTGCATCCAGAATCTCTGTATGCTTTGCAAATACAATAACCTGAAAATCTGGTAAAAATGGAATTAGAAACTGGAAACCTAGGAAGAACTAGGTCATTAGGCGATGTGACTCTGAAGAGGCTTGATTAAGTAGTGTCCTCCCTAGTTTCCTGCATACATTTTACATATAAATATCTCTTTCTGTGCACTGGAAAATGTTCTACAGCAGACTCCCTGCTCAATTCCTTGCCTAGTTATAGCATTGCTGAGCAACAATGCCTGTGTTTTGGCAGTAATGTCTGGAGCACCCTTCTCTTAAAACTCCCTGTGGTTTAATCAACATTTATTAGAAAACACAATAATACATATTGCCATGATTCCTTAAATTCTGCATATGAATATATGAATCTCAAAACCAGAAAGTACTTGGCAAACGTAGATGGCATCATTACTTTATTGCCTGCTCTTCTCTAATTTCTCTTTCACATATGATGCTTGCTTCTGAACAGCTAAACAAAACACATTTAACTTGCACTGCTGATGTGTCCAGTCAGCTCTGCAGCCACCACACACTGATGACCGCCAGGTGTTTCTGCTCCTGGTCACTCTGGTCAACCCCTCCTCCCTCTCTTGCACAATCCAGGGCAGCTAAGAAGGGAGTTTCATGAAAGGTGTTAGTTTCCTGGGCTCTCATGTGTGCCTGCTAAAAGGCCTTTTGCTAATTATCAAATGAGTCACACAACCCTCTCAAATTACAGTATATCCACCTGAGAAATGTTCTGCCAGATAAAACAGATTCACTCAAATATAATTTGATAGTATCAATGTCAAGGCAATTTTGGCTGCAGCAGAGTGGAAAGTTCAACATCTTGTGCAACGTCCAATTACACGCCCTCAGGGGTTGTGGCCAAATTGTGGAGCATGCTCAGGTGTGCAGCATTAGTGTGTGAGTAGCAGCACCTGTGCCTCGTTTGTGCCCTGAGCACTGGCAGCAACTTGGGTTGAAGAAGCCCTGCCACAGGTTGTCTTAAGAGCAGTAGGAATGTGGCTCTTCTGGGGTTGGGAGCTTGGTTGTGCTCAGCTTTGTGTGAGGATGATGATGCAGTGTAAATCAGGTTGCCTTCAGCCAGCATGATGGTGCAACTGCCTCTAGTATGTTGGAGCAAGAGGAGCTGGGAGGAGGTTGTGGAGCTGTGTAGCAGTGTGATGTTATGGGGATGCTTCCTTCCCCTGAGGTTTGCTGAAGGTCCTGCAGAATGTTTCCTCAGTGTGTTTTCTGGAGTCGTCTTCTGGGTGTCATCTTCTGGTCTGAAGAAAGCCTAGAGGGCACCTGGAAAAACTCCTCAAGGTGAGTATTAGCACTGGAGGATCATAGTGAAATGCAGTGTTTCAGATGAGCTGTTGTGGCACAAATAGGCTCAAGTGAGGGGCTGTGTGAGGGTGCACATGGTCCTTTCCCCAGCAGCCCTCCAGGAGCTAGGGGAAGTGTGGGCTCCCCTCGGCTGCGGATGGGGCTCTGGGGGAGGCCAGTTAACCCGGTGCTGTGGTGGCCGTTTCAAGGGCAGCACTAACGCAGGGCTCTGCCCTTCCTTCCAGGGACAGCAGAAGGGCCCTGAGGATGGAGTGGAGGCACTTCCAGAGCAAGACAGGCTGACTGCAGGGTACTTGCAGAGCTGAGAGGAAAGGTAAGTCAGATGTCTTTTTCTCTGAATATAAATGATAAAGTTTCTAAGGGAAACAGTTTTGGTTGCTATTGACTGCACTTCCCAGAAGAAACCAGTATGTTTCTATTCTTCTTGTAACTGTTTGGCACAAGTTGTATTTTTTTTTTTTTCTGGTTTATTTTGGTTTAGTCCCTTCCACATTCAGTTCAGAATGTAAAGGACTCTGAAAGGGTATATTTTTAGTTAAGGTGTGTCCATTTAAAAAATAGCTATCACAAATCCCACAGAAAGAAAACTTTGGAAAATCCTTTGCTTGAAGCCAAAAGACAATGGTGGTAAAACTTGTGCTATAGAATACTCTGATAGTGCTTCAGAAATACTGGTGATGTGTTACTTTTTCAAAGCCTGCTTTTGTTAATAAGCTCTGTAAATGATTCCTCATTTTCTAACCACATGAATGTAACATGGTAATTCAGAAACCTGATTTTCTTATTCATTTGATGTAGCTGAATGGGTTTCTTAATGTTACAGTTGTTTATACCATCAGTGATCTCATAACTGCGTGGGTTCTTCCCTGGCTCCTTTCATGAGGACTTAATCTGTGATTTATAGCTCATAGTAATGAGTCAGACTTTGGTGGTTTCCGTATTGCATCTGGAGGAAGTGTTATTTTGTGAGCTAAAATCTTAGTTATTTAGAGCATTAGTAAATCCTAAAAATGACTTAACCATTTTAGTCTGTTTAGTATATGACTGGGCATATCTAGCTACTTTCATGTAACTGCTAATTGTACATATTAATAATGGAGAAATTCTGGTGTTTAGAAGAAAACTTACAGAAAATTAAAAGGATTTTCTATCATGTCAAGCTTAGTAGCCACTACCACTAATGGTTCTAACTTTATATGGAAATCTCATCTTCTGTAAGTTTCTATAGATTGCTACAGTTTCTCTACCAATCTTAGAATCTGTATAAAATATAAGTATTTTACTTCAAGATCTACATGGGGTGAAACTTCTTAAGAAGACTACAAAGTGTCTAAGTTTTAGTAGATCTCCTCATTACAAAAACAGGCAAATATATGGTGCAGTCTTGTTCACTTTTGTTCCTATCAACTTAGCTCTCTGACAGGCAGGAAAAACAAACCCACCCTGGTGCAAATAATGAGTCTTTCTGCTGCCTCTGGTCCTCTTTCCCACGTGTAATGAAAGAGCAAGAACAGCACTTTGCCCCTCACCAGGTATTTTTATTTGCCCCTCACCAGCAAGTCTTCTCTAAATGCTGAAGTTGCTTTCTGATGCTTCATGTTAAAGTGCATGGGAGGAAAAACACCTTTAAACAAATATCTGAACTCTATAGGATGCCAAACCTGTAAACTCAGGAGTCATGCTCTCCTTAGATTTATCTGTCATGTGGTAAAACTTCCTCACAGGTCTGA
>JAVCKT010060173.1:0-16146 GCA_032273925.1 Rhynchotus rufescens
TTTTTTTTTTAAAAAAAAAAAAAAAAAAAAAGAGCTTATTTCTAAAAGCAGGAGGAGTGCTACTACTCAAGACTCTTGCCCATCAGACTTATCATCAAAACCTTATCTCTTCTTGCAGCAGGATAGTTTAGAAAGACAAATCATATGGGATGATACTGGAGTCAGACAGGACAGCAAAGGATGGAGAAACTGCTCCCTGCTCGGCAATTTCATACTTTAAGAAGGATTTTACACTTGCTATTTTTCTTTTCCTTGACAAATAAATACAAAATGTTTCCCGTCCCTCAAAAATTGAGAGCAGAAGCTTCAATACACGCAGGGAAAAATAAATAAATAAATAAATAAATAAATAAATAAATAAATAAAGTCATTAAAAGCCTTAAAGACTTTAAAGTACAGTATCTGAAGCTGGCTTTCAAAGACAAGGTAAATAACGAAGACCTTTTTAATCTACGATGGTTGCTCAGCAACCTCTTGTCATGCTACATCGCACAACGCTCCTTCCTTGCTACTTCCCTGGCCAAAGGTCAAAATTCATCTTTGCAGGAGAAATGTCTCCCTACATAAAGGTCGATGAAACTCCCATACCTACCTATCTCAGCAATAATCCACATCTTCATTCAGGAAATCTTCCAAGCATCAACACTTACTGTGGCTTCTCAAGGAGGCAGTCTTCAATCTTAGTAATTACTGTATGGTGACACACTAGCATATGCATACAACCACAGTGATTTAGGATTCCTTGTATAAAACCTATTTCTTCCTGCAACACATACCTAAAAAGCATTGATATAAAGTACCACTGCACATAGGCTCACACCTACACATGTGCTAAGCAATAAGTAGAAATATATCTATATGCATTCTATAGTCTATATATCAGTATTAAATAACCTTGTGGTTTGTTTTGAGATTGATTTGCTGTTGTTGCCTTTTTTATTTTTGAAGAAAAATCTATTAGGAAAATATACTAATGAATGACAGTGTAACACTGAAATCTATCCCATCTGCTGGAACCAGAAAACAACTGAGGAACTCAGAAGGGGGAGAAGGGGAAAATGGTCATAGGAAAATGAAGGGGTAAAAAGGGATAAGAAAGGAAGGGGCAAAATGGTCTTAGGAAAATGGCATCCAGCTCCAACCTCACTGCTGTGTGACATATAGGAGACTTTACAGTCAAAATACGCCCTGAACAGCTGTAGCACCAGGTCTTCAGGAGCCTTCATCTCTCGTTCTGACACACACTGTGTATGTGTTCAGTTAGAATTCCCAGTAAAAGATGGACAGGGAAATCCCTCAAGTCCTGCCGTTGCTTCTTCAGGAAGCATGCTCCTTACCTGCACCGCTTTCCATATGCTACTGTTTCAAAAGCACTCAGTCCCCATAATTCATAAAACGAGCAAAACCCAGCGAGTTATGGGGAGCAATCCTGACAACTATGGTTATCTGTCTTCATCTGATCAATTACTCGTGCTATTTGTAAGAACTGTTAGCATTCTCATGATTTATTGCAACTTAACGGGAGGAAAAAAAAAAAAAAAGGCAGAAAAAAAGGTAGAAAAAAAGGTAGAAATCTTATCTAGAGAAATCTCAGATAGAGCATTTCTCCTCCCAATGAAAATACTACCTGTTCAGCACACCAAGTCCAGCACAGAAATTTCAGGATGTTCGGAGCTCCTACTGCAAGAGCCTGTGATCTTCTCTACAGTGGCCTCAGGTTGAGCTTTTTAACATGATTTCCTAGCAGTTCCCTAAGATTTACATGCTTGAACAGCTTTGATTCAGAGCCACTGGTCCCTGTATCTCCAAGTAAAAAGAGAGAAAAAGGGAAAAAAAAAATCAATAAGCATTTCAGTTGCTCAAAACAAGCTAAATGAAGACTCATAACACCCTGCCAATGGGGATTTAAATCCCTAAATGTGGCAACCTGCATTGCATTCATGGTATCCTCAACATGGAAACCTACATTTCACTTGTGGTGCCCCACAAGAACTATCAGTATCAGGCCCATCTTGACAACCAGGCGCTGCCTGGGACATGCAGCCCTGCGAGGACGAAAAAACAACACTGGAATTATCCACACGAAAAAACAACACTGGAATTATCCACACACACACTACGTTGCTCTTGCGACTTCTTCGCTGAACCCCGATCCATTTTCTCCTTATCTCGTCCTCCCACCCTTCTCAGCCCACATAACTATCTGTTTTCTTCTCCGACTCTTATCTCGTCAGATGATTTCTCACGGCAGGGTCTCTCTTTACGGAGAACGCAACGGGGACGTGGTCTTTGGCTGGTATTAGTACGAACAACTTTAGTGTAGGGAGAAATTAATTATAACTCACCAGTTATTTTCTTTCTTTTAAGTCATCTTGTATATAACTCGCATGATGTCAGTACAAGAATATCATGCGGAAGATTTGGGATGTAAGGGGCGGGTTTTCTTTGTTTCTATGGTTATAAGTGATTTTAATGACCAAGCTAAATAAAAGCTGGCTGAGAGAGAAAGTAGGAAGGAGTGAGGTGGGCGTTTAATTTTGATTGACAAGAAATAGCATAACTAGTTAAGATCTGTCAAATGCCTGCTTAGGATCACAAACCCTCAGCACACTGGATTGCCGACAGAATTAGTCTCAACGTGCAGCTTTGCAGAAATGCTCCTTACCCAGCAAGATCAGAGTTCAAGATTTCCCAGTTTTCCCACTGAAAGCTGATATCACAGCTACCAAAGGAGAAAGGGTAGAAAGGGTAGGAAAAAAAAATGTTTTCATTATTTGTGAGATTTTTCACATGTTACCAGGATAGCAGCATCTTAACTTCTGTTCATGAACAAAAATATACAAATATATATATATGAGTGCTAACTACCACAACTAACACTTTGAAATATATAATTCAACTGCATCACTGTGGAATCACATTAAATGATGTACAGAGACAGGCTAAGGAAATGATTCTCACCTTAGGGACTATAAAAGAGATCAGAAACAGAAGCTGAGCACAGACTGGAAGGGGAATGACCATCCTGGCTGACAAGGTTGGCAGGAATACCAGCGCAATAGGGAGCAGTGTGGCTCTCTCCAGCATCCCAGCAAAACACAAGGTTGGTGAGAAATAAGATCTCTGGTATTGAAAATCTTCCCAGGCCACTGGGAAGGAGGGAGGAAGAACAAAGGGGTGACAAAACCACTTAGAGCATTCAAATTCTGCTCCGGAGATGGGAATCACGACCTTGAGAAGAAAGAGTCAGCACCGTGCGATGGAGATAGCGCGAGGTGCAAGGCAGCCCAGCAAGGGCCCTGGCAGGAGTGACACAGCTTATGTTTAATGCAACGGAGATGCGGGATGCAGCTAAGGACACACATAAGGAAGGTGCAGGACATGCCTGAAACACCCTAGGAAAAGACAAAATAATCTCTGCAGGGCTATGCACTCACGGAGCGCTTTTATATACCACCACCATTTGAGTTTCCCACGTTCTTTCCCTTAACGTCTCAGCGCATTCTGTTATTTTTTTTTCTTTTTTTTCTTTTTTTTTTTTTTTTAATTTCAACTGTTGTTTGACTTTTAAAGTGGGAAGAACGAGGCAGAGGACAGGGTTACGAAGGAAGGAAGTCAACAGCTACTGAAAATGTCTGCCAACAGGAACTGCACTTAAACCATGCAGTTTTGGCAGAGAAAACCCTCCAAATTTGATATTTAACAATCTTATGGTGCTGGAACATATAATTAAAGGAAAAGGACACAAGCGAATGCAGGATCAGAATTAAGAGCTTATCAGCCCAAATGTATCAAACTCTGGAGAATGTGTCCCCGCGAAGACTCTGCCACCTGGTTCTTCCACACTAGGCTAAAAGAAAGAAAAATTAGGCACAGAATATTTTCATTTCCATTCAAGATAATCCCTCTCCAGTGTCTTGAAAGAACAGATCTACACTAACCCCAACAGCTAAAAAAAATAATCAAAATTGACCAGAAGATGTTGCCTAGTTCACTGCTGGTTTCTAGTCCTTTTCTCCAAAAAATGTCCAGTCATTACAATATGGAAATGGCATAAACACTTAAAAAAATATCATCTCTTTTAGAACCACATTACTTATTCCTCAGGAGTTGGGATAAATGAAATAAGGTTCAGGGCTCAAATCCTCTTTCTGACCGGTCACCCAGCCAAGTCCACTGAGCTCTGTCTCTTAAAAACTTTCAATTTGAAAGTAAACACATTAAAGCGGTGTGAAATTCATTCGTTCACAGGTCATGCAGATAAATAAGCATAGTTGCACGCATGTTTCTGTGGGGATGGAAAGGAGCTGGGTTCCTGCTAGAGTCCAGGTCATCAATCCCAACTCACGACGTAAATCTTTAATCTCATCCTTTAACAAAGAGACACCACAAGGAACAAACCAAGATCCAAAACTAGGATTGTGCATCCTGTGCCACGTGCTGTAGGTGACCCTGCGTGTGCAGGGGGGTTGGACTAGATGATCTCTGAGGTCCCTTCCAAACTTAAGCATTCTATGATTAAGGATAAAATGTGAATATGAATCGAGAATGGGAAAGAAGAGAAGACCTGTTGGCTCATCCATCTTCAGCAACTATAGCCAGTGCTCGTTCGTCCTATGGATGACTTTTTGGGCAGCCTGTCCAGTGCTATGTCAAGGCTTATCTTCCTCCATGAATACTGAAGCAAAATATTTCATTTACTTATCTATATGTATAAATACATATGTGTGCGTGTGTGTATGTATATATATAAATACAACATATAAAATATGGATATGCAGCTACAGAGTGCAACTTTTCTTGGAGAACAGTAGGAACAGCACGTCAGATAAGGCACCCATGCACATACAGGACTGTTTTTAATAGTTGTGGATTGAAAACCACAAAGTCACTGCTTTAATTCACCTAACAGATATGCAGATATTTCTGCTTCCATAACTTTAATGCTGTCATGAATTCAGTGATCAGGAAAATAAACAAAAAGGCTGGGGGGAAAAAAGCAAAAAAAAAAAAAAAAAAAAAAGTGATCTGTATTTTATCCAATATTCTTTATTGCAAGGTTTCAAACTACTTCAAAAGACTAAGCTGCCTATCAGCAACTTGAAGATAAAAGTCAAAGCAGCACTAAATTAATAGGCAGAAGCTCCTTTATTACCTGAAACATGTCTCCAAACCTCCCAGTCCAACCCTCTGCAGCCATCAGAAAGTCTCCCCTGGACAGTACCCAGGAATCGCTTGCAAATGAAATACAACCAGATTTATTGCTTCTGAAACCCTGGAAACTCAAGCTATGAAGGTGACGTTATAGTCTGTTTTGCCAGCGCTCAGCTAATACCTTTCTAAAGGTGCACACGCTCCGCTGTTGCCTTCCAACACTGAATTACCGGCGGCGCTAAATTCCGAATAAGCAAGATGAGTGTGTCCTCTGGGTGAAATCCCTTGCTGCAATCTTTATTCAAAACACAGTGCTCCGGAGCCTCGATGCCAAAACTGCCTTGAGGTTTGTTCTTAAGGCGGCAATTTGCATATCAACATTTTGCTGCAGAGATTACCCAATGTCCCCGCTATTATTTTAATGCTCGGCTGTGGGCGGCTCCCTGATCTGTGCACAGAAGTGTTCCCTAAAAATACCCGCCTTCTTCAGCGCTTCCTTGCGTGACCACCACTGAAGTGCTCACCACCAGCACGTGCTTTTTGCATGGACAGAGCAACGAGCACAAGGAGAGCATAGAAAGGGCGGATTTTGCAGCGGCGGAAAGCGGGAGAGGTTTTATTTGCGCACAAGACACATGCTTGGAGAACCACGTTAAGAGGTAATAGCAGAGAGGAGGCGAGGGAAGCATCGCTGGGGACATGAATTTAAGATTACTCTGAAAGAAGGTGGGAAGAAACCTTGCAGGGGGAATAAGCGGGACCCAGGGAAAACAGGAACACAGCCTGATTAATGCCCCGGAAGGGAGCTCCTGGTCCCCTTTGGCTGCATTGCATGGATGAAAGCTTCAAACTGCAGGTTCTTCTGTGCCCTCCGACTGCTCGTCCAGTAAAGCCTGCTCTCTGAGGTGGTAATTATTTTGAGGAAGAAATAAACAGGGCTAGGAAACAAAATCTAAAAAGCACTGTTATTTATGGAACCCAGTGCAGGGAGCAGACTAGCAAATCAGCAAGCACAAGGTCACCCTTGTCTACTGAGAGGAGCAAATTTGCAAGCTACCATGCATGGAACCAGGCAAAACAACTAGCCTGGATCTGCCCAAGTAGACAAGGGATTGGAAATACAGCACAAGGAATCACCAAAAACAGCATCTCATTCAACAGCAAGACCTTTCCCATGCGGCTGGCAGGCTCTGAGATGACAGTCACTCAGTTCTGCAATGATCATCACCACAGGGTCTCAACAGAAAGAACCACAGAATGGTTGAGGTTGGAAGGGACCTCTGGAGACTGTCTAGTTCAGCTGCAAAGGAGAAATCAGGAGACAGATCTTAGAAACATGGTGTGGAAAGTAACAAAAATAAATCAAATATATGGTTTTAGCCCCTAACAGGGTGCAGCCCATCAAGGATATCAGGTCTGAGAGTCTTCATCTGTGCAAGCTGGTGCTGACACAGGCAACCCAGGGGCTGCAAGCAAAACCAGGATGAAAACCGTTCATCCCTGGATCTGAATTGCCTACATCCCAGGAGTTCGGCAATCACTCCAAGCCACGATGCACCAGGAGTTGATATTCCAAAGCAATACCCTTGCAAGCAGCATGGCTTTATATTCTCATTCTCCTATTTTCCTTTTTTTTTCTTTTTGCCCTGGAAAGAGAAGCCCAGAGCCAAGCCCTCTCATCCCAACGTTGTATTCCAGCCAGGCTAGAGAAGCCAGGAGCATCTCAAGTCTACAAAGCAACCTCCCCAAAAATAAAAAGCTCTTTCTAGGGTCTTACCCTGGGCCAAAGAGATGCTAAAGAGGAAATAAGGAGGAAAGAGGCAAGAGTCCCAACGAAGAAAAAAGGGGGGGACTTTAGGCTACTCTCTGCACATTAGTCTTTGTCATGAGAGCTTCAACAACCATGAGTTATGAAAGGTTTGAGTAACCAGGGAAAAGAAATCCATAATAACTAGTAAAAAATTCCAGTAGTTGAGTAACTATTCCACACTGGCTTCCTATGCTGACTCTGTATTAAAAGGACCTATGGGCAGTTTAGTTTAATCCACTTTGAATGGATTTCAAAAGTGGATTAATCTAAACCACATTTTTTCCATGAAACAGTTATTGAGCTTCTGTCCTGTAGCTCAGTATTTGCCTGTGGTTTATCCCCAAAAATAAGTTTTAGGTGATAAAATAGCCCTGAGGCAGATTTCCTTTTTTTTTTTTTTTTTTTGAATAAGTCACAAAATGGGATCTGAACCCACAACTCTGTTCTCTAAGTACGGGATTATTCTGAATTTAATTAATTAAAGGAGGATGACTAACAGGATGTTTCAGGAAGGGAATTAGACCAAGATAGAACAACAGACCAAGAAAGAAAATCTTCTATAACCAAACTGCAGGTATTTCCATGAGGGAAAACTAGAAATGAAATCTTTCCCATTGACCCACATTTGGTGCAAGGGGAAAGAAATCCACTTACACTCCAAAGCTCTAGAGATGATAATGTGGAAAATATCCCATTAGCTGTACTGCAACTGTCCATCCACCCTGTTTTTTCATATTGAAAGCTGAGTCAGTCATAGTATCCTGTTTTATTGTAATATTTCAGTAGTGTTTATACCACTCACTAAGAGGCATTTCAGTGGGGACCAGTTTTGACATTCTGCCAGGATAGCAATCTGTTATATCTTAAACTGAAAAGGATGAAAAGAAGAAGAAAAAATAATAAAATAAAGGAACCCAAACCTATCAAACTTTCCTCTGGTGCATGGTCACCACATGGCTGCTTGAAAAAACAAGTTGCTAACATGCAGCGGACTAAACACGACTTCATATACCATAGTTTTATCTTCTTTTTGCCCTATTCATCATTAATAAATATGCTTCTGGCATCTTTATTCTGGCAATATGGCTTGATTTTCTCATGCTCGAGAGGAGTCTGGTTAGCTTTGCAACCCTTGCAATGCTGTAAACAGAAAGGCAGGGAGTATTAGCACCCTGGGCACCCTTCCCTGATCAGGGCTACGTTTCTCCACTGCTTGCCCGATCCAGCCAGCGTGGGATCCCAAAAGCCAACAGCTCCAGCAACACACCGCGCTTCGAAGCTGCAGTGCTTTCCGAGGTACCTTCAGCAGAAGAAACCAGGAAATATCCCATTTATTTAATTATTTGTAATGTAAACAGACCTCAGCAGCTAAAAAGCAAAGAAGCAAAAATCAGGCACCACAAATATCCCATTTTGGGGGCGGTTTTTACCAAGCATCTGCTTCGGGGCACCGCTTGAGGAGGAATATTTGACGGGATTGACACGAGGGTCTTCGGAGCAGTGACAATGTTTGAGCAGGATAAAGCACTTCTCTATCTGAACATGTGGAAATTAGGGATTTTAAAAGTTTGCAAGTTCAAAATCACCATCGCTAGAAAGCTAGTAATGACACCAGAGGTCCTAAATCAGTTTATGGGGAAGCAAATCAAGATTTGCATCAAGGTCTAGCTCTTGTTTCCTGAGGTTTTGTGCAATAAGGGAAAGCTAAAAAAGATACACAACTCCCAACAGAAGGATGCAGCCTGTTTGCTACATGGAAGATGTTAAAAAACAGCAACAGAAATTGATCTACGCCTTAATGCATAGCACCTACTCTCCTAGAGCCATATGATTTTCTTTTTTTTTTTTTCTTCTTTTTTCTTCTCTCTTTTTGGCCAGATGGGAATATAAAATGAAGTGCATAGGAGTTAACTCTAGGTTGTTGTAGTAACTACCGTAAAAAAGGTTGATTTTATCATTAATCAAGGATCCACAGCAAACAAAAGGTCACCCCGTGTGTGTTTGCACAGAGAGCCCTTTAAGAGGCTGAGCTTCTCATTTCAGCAGCCCAGATGCACTTTTAATCACCATAGGGACATAAAAAAGCCCCCATGCACAAACTGCATTGCAAGCAAATAATCAGTATTATTCCTGCTCAGAAAGTTAAGTCTGTGCTTTGGAAAAGGTAGATATCCACCAAAGCAACAGTAAAATTATACAAACTCAACCCACTGCTGTCTGTGGCTCCTGTTTCAAGGCGGACGAAAGTGCAATAGAAAGCAAACGAAGGAAATTTGTCACATTAGTCATTACATTAAATGAGATGTTAACTAGCAACTTGGCACGGGTCCATTAGGTTCTCATGGTTTTATCTGGCTTTCTTATCATGAGTGTGCTTCTTTTCCCCCTTCCCTCCCTGCAAAAAGGTAAATATAAGGAAGTAAGAGCGTGACACATCTCTGCAGGTGAGGACAAAGTGGTCTCCAATGGGAAACCATGCTTGGTGGGTGGACATCTGCCCAAATGCCCAGCATTTAATACAAGCTCAACTGAAACTGGACAAGTGCATTTGCTTTGGCCAGGGCTTTGATAAAAGTCCCCCTTTTGGCAGCTAGCCAAACGTTTTCGAAGCAAGCTATTCATATTAAGAAAATAATTTTAATAACAGCCCATGAAAACCTCAGTTTGTGCTTTCATGAGGAGAAGCAGCCGAAGTACCTAAAAATCCTGCCTTTGGAGAGAGTGGCCCATGTCAAGCAGCACAAGGGGAGCAAAGCCTAAGAAGATGTGGGCTTATCAGTTTGGAAGTTGTAAGACTTCCAAAGCAGCAGTTGCTTCTCAATGTTGTCTCCTCATGTTTCCCTTCCTCACAGAGAAAAATCTCCATTCCTCCAAGCAGGAGTACCACAGCAAGGAGATGCACCCCAAAATGTGTGTGTGTGGGGGAAAAAAAGTAGCAACAGAAAATCCCTCAGGAAAAATTTAAGTTCTGCATTTTACATAAGCAAGGCCTAAGGCTCCCTACGACACAACAGGGCTGAATAAAACACTCTGCAGCTGCCTGTTCCGCTGTCCTTTCACTCCAGTTGAAAGATGAAGGAGGAGCCCTCCAAATAAATAAATGTACACGCTCCCACACACTCCCTGCTCTTCTTTCACACCTTGTTTCTCCACGATTTTCCCCTCCCATAATTCTCCATAGTGCAAATCTTGCCTGGAATAACATGTATCAAGATGAACCCATGTTCTTTTAGCGAAGAAATAAAGTCCTTGTCAAATAAAGTCAAATATCAGAAGACATGGGTTTTTTTTAATCTGTTTAATCATTGTCCTTCCTTTCTTCATACTCATGTTGTATATTTGTTCAGTATAAAGGAGGGTGGAGGGGGAAACCTGGAACGAAGGGGCTATATCTTGATGTCCTGCAGAGACAAACACACTCACGGAACAAGGAAGAGAAAGTATTATACAATGAAGAACATAAAACATTTTGCAGCTATTTTACTACCCATTTATTTAGAATAGAGATTATAGAGACATCAAGAAAACCAATCCCAGCCTCAAAAAACCTAAGTGTTTACTAAAATAAGCGACGGAAAAAGGTGACACTTTCACAACAAAACATTTCTTTTAAAACTGTCCATATGCCCATGCGACAAATACCACGTAGGACTGGGACTCCACGCAAAGGAAAGGTGCAAAACATCTTGTGGGTTTATTTTTACGTCTGGGCTTCCCCTCCACGTTTTTCACAATCCCATTAGTTGTTCCACAGCAGTGTCACACGGGAGCAAATGTGTTATCCATATTCTGACTCCTTCCTAGTTTCCTTCTTGGGTCTTAATAGCATGGAAAGCAGAAAGTTTAATAAGAATAAAAGGAAAAACTCAGTCCAATCCCTATCTTTCTTTTTTGGTTAAATGTTAACTGTATTTTCATCCTCAGAAGAATCGAGCAGTAGAGACACTGTACCCATGCAGGGCAACAAAGATGTGGCATCTGCCCACTGAATTTCCTGACTAGTGAAAGTCTAGAAAAAAAGAGGGGTTTTAAATAGAAACCTCCTGTAAATGATAAATCAGATTCCAACCTCGTGTAAATGATAAATCAGAGCCAGTCAATTCTTCTAAATTATTTCAATTTTATATGCTATCATTTGCCAAAAAAAAAAAAAAAAGAAAAAAGAAAATGATTTTTATCTTGAATGTCTCCCTTGGGCGGAAAGACAACGCATTATTAAAAACCACAAATAACGTTTCGGACGTCAAAATGACACACTCTTTCGTAGACGCATAGACACAAACTCTTTTCCAGCAAAGCTATAGCACAAATTTCATACAAATTTCTGGACGACATAAGTGATGGGCACTAGTACCTGCAATACTTAAGACCGCAGCACGCGGCACCAACCCAAGTTTCTGGTTGGGGCACTGATTTTACAGTAAATAAAAGCATGTTGCAAAAAAAAAGTACACAGTTTGAATAGGTAATGATGTCATGCAATGACAAGCTTCCTAATATTAACTCTGTTTCCTGTATTACCTGCATTAACTACCAAATGGCTAGACCCACTCCAGCGCTTTGGACAGCGAGGCTGCCCCGGCTCTTGCTGCACGTCAAACCTGCTAAATCCAAAATATCCAGAGGGTTTCAGGCCAAGCAGTTTGTGTCAATGAGATGTGACTTCCATGGCATCACGTAGGTCCCCCATAGGACCTACAAACCTCTATAAACACCTCCAATGCAGAGAAATTACCCACGGCCACTGTTCACCTGCCCTCCTCGAAGGGCTCCTGCAGGACCCAAGCGACGAGCATTAAGCCAATATATGACTTAAGCGATGGCGGTGCGGAAACAGAGCCCTGGAGCAGGATCCTTCCAAAGGGAGCAGAAATATTTTAACAAATTTTGTTTTAAGCGATTAGTGACATCAATTTACGGAGCCCCCTGCGGTGCCAGCAGCCCTCAGAAGGTGCACGAGGAGCCGGCTGCAAGTGTTATATCTAGCTCCACCGCCCAAGCTAGCTGAAGTGTAGGAAGTAAGATAACAAAGATGGGAAAAGGAAATTAGATTTTTTAAGTTCTTTCCATTTTAATCTAGCAGAATGTACTTACGACACAGGCAGAGAATGGAAAGTATTATTTTTATCTCAATATTATTTACCCTTTCCACACTCGCTATTTAAATATCTCTAAAGTCCCAGAAGAATCCACAATTCAAAGCGCCGTTTTATATGTATTTAGCAGCAATGCAGGGGCGAAGAACAGGCACATTCACTTTAAGTTTGCCTACTTTTTTTTATTAGGTTTTAAGTGTTGCAGCATCCATGTGCAAGTTTCTCAAGATGCAGAGGAATTTATTATTTGTCGCCAAACCATCTGAACCTGCGTATGAGGCACCACATCAGAACAAAGACAATGTCAGAGCCCTCCAGAGAGGAGCAAAAACATCAAGAATTTAAGAACAAGTGAGCAGACATCAAGACAATCACATCTACAGCAACAGCAAAGCCATGACAGAGGCAACCCAAGGGCATCATGCTGCAAAATTCCCCCCCAAAACACCCAGTTTTCCTCTAAAAAGTGGAATGAAGCAAGCAGAGCCTACACATACTGCTGCATGTTTAACCCCAGGCTGGCAAACTGGGGGCCGACTGTTTAGTCAACGTTTCCAGTCACAAGGCCAAGGCTTGCGAAAGGCAAGCGCAAATGTCAGTGAATACATGAAATGCAAACAACAGTTTTCCAGTCTGTGTTTAGTGTATTTGGAAGAGTGGAAAAATGAAAATACATCATTAGGTTTCACAAGTCCTCAGATTTTTAATATGTGCATAAAGACTCTAGGCGTGTCAATGGATAGTCAGGAAATACAGATTTGCCCCCAAAATCCACTCCACTTCCAGATTCCATGCATTACTTGCACCAGAAACCTAGTGCTAGTTTTTACTAAAACCTCAGCTCACGAATCCGTTACAATACAGAGACAACAGAAGAAATTTCGGTGAAGTCAGCCAAGGACAACTAGAGACAGCAACGCGTCCTAACTTCGAAAGTCGCTTGTTTCCACTCCTGTACTTCCCCAAAAGCATCAATTTTAAGGACATCCTATTGAGGCATGCATGGCAACACCACCTCAAGACCCTTCCCTTAAAACAAGCCTGGAAGGAAAGAAATTATATAGATGCCATTACGTTTACACGCGTATCCCCGTGCAAGCGACCCCATGGAGCCGGCTCACACACGTACGCCCAGTGCGGGGCCACAACAGCCCCCATTTACACGCGTGCGCCCTGTGCAAGGCCACAGCCGCCCCTGTTTCCACACGTAAACCTTGCACGAGGCCACAGCAGCCCCCATTTATACACACAGGGCCCCTCACGCCGCCCCTCGGTGCCGCTCACAGGGTGACACCGACACCCTCACGCACACGGTGACACTGACACCCCCACACAGCGACCGTTAGAGGGGGGGAGGGGAGGTTGGGGACAGGGCGGGGCCGTTGGGGGGGGGAGGAGGGGGCGGCGCGCGCACCTCACCTGCCGCCGGCCGCCGGCACCCAAACATCACGTGACCGCGCCGGCGCCGCCCGCACCACGTGGCCCCGCCGCCATTTACCCGGCGCGGCCCGCAGGTGCCGCCGCCGCACTACAACTCCCAGCGGGCGCCGCGGCGGCGCCCCGCCGCTCTGCGCACGCGCAGCCGGCCCGTGCGGGCTTGGAGGAGGCGGCCCCTCCCCCCTTCGCCTCAGCGCGCAGCCGCCATTTCCTCGCGGCTCCTCCCGTGTGAATGAGGCATCAAGCCATGGCCCTGGGGCATCTTCTCCTCCTCTCTTCTCGTCTTGTCCTCCTCTCGTCCACAACCAGAGGGCTGAGAGGGAAGCCGGCTGGTCCCAGCTTAAGTGGGCTTGCTCAAAACATCACACCCAGAAATCCTTCCATCAGGCATTGGGTATTGACTCTACCACCTCTCCAGGCTACCCTTGCTTAGCTGCTCTTAATGGGGTTTTGTGACAATGTTTGTGCTCTCAGAAGGTGCAGAGGTCTAAATGAACAAAATGAAGGTGTTTTGTCCAAGTTTTGCTTTCCTTAGCAGGAAGACATTCTTCAGGACTGGAGGTGGCTGGCTTGGGTCCTAAATAAAAAGGTTTTGCTGCTAGGCTGCCAAAAAGAGCAAGTAAAGATCTTCCACACCTGCCTGGATGCCACCGTCTGTGATGTGTTCTAGGTGGCCGTGCTTGAGCAGGGGGTTTGGACTAGATGATTTCTAGAGTTCTATTCTCAACAACTCTGTCATTCTGTGAAGTGCCTGTTGTCAGGTGGTGGCTGAAAACCATCACTTTGGCTGGTTAATTCACCTTTAATCATTAAAAATAATAGTTATTCTGTGTGGGAGAGGCATGGTACCTTTCCTGGAAGGATGGTACCTTCCCTGGAAGGATGGTACCTTCCCTTGGGACTTTCTCTGTGATTAGCACACTCTATGTGATCCAGACACAGCTAAAAATCAGTGTATCGTTGCCATTCAAAACACCTTAAAACATAGACCCAGGCTTAGGGATATGTGATATCAAAGCAGCTTAACAAACCGAATTAGGCACACAGTGCATTGGGCAGCCCATAGAATAGCTGCAAATCGGGTCTTACCCGGGACAAGGGATTGCTTTTTATTTGCTAAATGGCAGCAGCTTTACTTAAGTGCGCTGGCCGTGGTTGGCTTTGCAGGGGTTATAAAGTAAAGGTTTCCTTGATAGTGCCTCTGAATGACATTTCATTTTAACAAGGGATTGACAAGCCAACTGCCTCTTTAGAAATGTAATTACACACCAAAACCTCTGCCAAAAAGAAAAAGTTTTAGAAGGGCTGAGGGGCCACCTAAGCTTCCATAAACCTCCAGGTTTTATGGCACCAAACTACCATTGGAGCGTTTTCCCCCATCTTTTGCTGCATTGGCAAATCATTTATCTGTGCAGCCTCTAAAGAAATTCCCATAGGAAAAAAAGACTATAAAAAAAGCACTGATACCAAAATACAACTGTCCTGTTTGCCATCTGCGAAATCCTGTGAACCAGTCACTTTCTTACTGGGTATTTTGGAGGGTAGAGGGCAGTAGAAGAAGGGGAAGGAGAAGCACGGTTACCCCTACTAGAAGCATAGATTACGTTTCAAAAACACTATGAGAAACAGGTAATTTTTTGTACAAATTACACTTGCTTTTAATAGGAGCCTCATGTAAGTAAATAAGAAAAAAACAGATATAAACATGCGGTACTGTAAGATACAGAGAGAGTATTCCAGGGGAGAAATACTATGAAAGATACAGTAAGGAAATCTCATATAATTCCTTTGATTTGCAGCCTCTGCATCTTGCTAGTTTTGCATTTTGTTCTAGAAGAAATGCAGTTTAATCAATAATTGTGCTATTAATACAATAATGATATTGTGCATTCTCTTGGAAACATTTCTCTTCCAATGACTTTGGACTTTTACCTACAGTCACATTCTGTGCATTAGGACTGGTCACTGTTATTACCAGCAGCTTATTGATTATTATACTTTTTCAAAATAAGAGTTCTTGGCATGATGTGGAATCAGGTGATTTATGTAGTCAGGCAAGTCATGTTGCACTGACTAATTTGACACTTCTTCTGAATTGAGGAAATGCTTGAACAGTTACCAGCTGTTTTCACGGAATCACGGAATGGTTGAGGTTGGAAGAGACCTCTGGAGATCATATAGTCCAACCCCCCTGCTCAAGCAGGAACACTCAGACAGAGCATGTGGCACAGGGTGGCATCCAGGCGGATTTGGAAGATCTCCAGGGAAGGAGACACCACAACCTCCCTGGGCAGCCTGTTCCACGGCTCTGTCACCCTCACAGTGAAGAAGGTCTTCCTCACATGCAGATGGAAATTCTTGGGTTTCAACTTATACCCATTGCCCCTTGTCCTATCACTAGTCACCACTTAGAAGAGTTAGACCCATTCCTCCCTACATTCAACTCTCAGATACTTATACATATTAATCAGATCCCCTTTCAACCTTCCTGAGGCTAAACAGGTCCTGCTTGTCCTTCCTCACACAATAGATGCTCCAGTCCCTTCATCATTTTTGCTGTTCTCCACTTGATCCTCTCGAGAAGCTCCACGTCCCTCTTATACTGGGGAGCCCAGAACTGCACACAGTACTCCAGGTGCGGCCTCACCA
>JAVCKT010060200.1:1830-13869 GCA_032273925.1 Rhynchotus rufescens
TTTTTAATTTTTTAATTTTTTTAATAATTTAAAAAAAAAAAAAAAAAAAAAAAAAAAAAAAACACCTATAGTTACCTCCTTAGATTTAAAGAAAAAGTTAGAGCTCTTTTTTTTTTCCTTTTGAGGGGAATTTGATTTTTTTCATAAATAAATTCCAGAATCATTTTTCATATCTAAAGATAATTTAGTCACTACATCAATTATGTTTAACTGCATTTGGTTTCCTACCTAATTCTTGCATTAAAGCTTAGCCCAAATTAAATTTCTTCATCTCTCTTTTTCTGTTTGTGTTTTTTTCTTTGTTTGTTTGTTTGTTGGTTGATTGGTTGGTTTTGTTTTTCCATGTAAATGCTGCTTAAGGGTGTTAGTGATGTTAGATGAAATAAATAATATATATGAGTGCATTTTACATTACAGTAAAGGAGTTTAGTCTCATCTTTGTAATCAGTAGGTGCTTTAAACATTAATTTTAAGAGGTCAGCCGTACCTTTTCACAGTTTGTCTCTGCTTTTCCCTCTCAGAAAAAGAAAATTTAACAGCTTTCACAGCTTTAAATTCTGAGATGAGATGAAGACTTATCTCAGACTTCCTTCAGAAGAATGAAAATTAAACTCCTCTTTTTCTCCTATCTGATTGCTCATGCCTACACTGAGTACAGAAGTATCCAGGGAGTGGGATACTTAACGCTTTGGCTGAAAAGGTGCTATTATCATGTTATGTAACTATTGTAATGCTCCTGTATAAGTTGATAGTTCTGCTCCCCTGCAAAAGAGAAGGATAACACTTAGATAGTGTATACTGACATAAAAAGTAAATCTGTGTGGAGAGATGCAACAAAAACACATCTCTCAAAACGAACTTACTCCATTCGCACTGAGGAAAGTACAGGAGTGCTATAATCACTGATATGAGCTTCAGATATATAATAAATCAATTAAACCACAGTGATATCAGATGAAGTCACACACAATGGCCCAGTCAGACCAACAGTATTAGCAAATAAAAGCAGAAACTCCATTAAGACCAGATGCTACATCAGATTTTAACTACCATAAGCACAATACATTTAGAACTAAGTACTGTGAACAAGGTGTTCATATCTTGCATTTTGCATATAAGGAAAATGCCCTGAAGGAATCATATAACATAAATCCTAGCCTTAAAAAACATGGAGAGTGCTATGTAAACAGATAAGAAAAGGGGAAAAATCTGAAACTGTTGCTATGTTACTAGTCTTTGGAGCAAGATCATGCACACATGGAAATCAACGTCAGTTCTGCATTTGTACTTTTCCTTCTCTGTTGTAACTCTCATAGTTGCTGCTCGAGAAACAGATGGTAACATAGCCAAGCCTTAATAAACCCTGAGTGAGGTACTTCAGTTGAGAAGAGCATATTTTGAGTAGAGAGATCAGAAACTGTTCATTGCAGGAATACTAGACTCTTACAGCAGTGCCAGAGAGTTCTTCAAGGCACTTGATATGTGAGGCATGGAGGAGACATAGCTGCTGAGGTGACACATTGCTAACACATTACTTATTTTTGCTCCTCGACAAGAGAGGAAGAGGAGGGAAAGAAGTTTCACAGCATCAATATCAGTATTTCACAAACATGGTTTTATTATGTTACAACCTCAACCATTCTGTGTGTGTGTGTGTGTGTGTGTGTGTGTGTGTTTGTGTGTGTGTGCATGCACACACTTCTGCTGAAACAGCACAAAACTGATTCCCAAGAACTGTGGTCCCAGTGAAAAACACAAGTAATACACAGAAGCAAAAATAAAGCATGGGGAAGTTTGTTTTTTTCAGAGTAGTAGGCAGAAATCTCACCAGTAGTGTCTTTGTAGCTTGCTAATTTTGCTTACTTGCTAGGAGAAGCATCTCTCTACCATGACTAGTTTATATTTAGGAAAAAAATAAGAGTAAATCTTTTCCTTTTTTTTTCTTTCATTTTAATTTATTGATTCTTAGAATTAATGTGCTATGATAACTTTTTTTGGAAAGAATATTTGCATTCAGTGATAACATTGGCACTTCCAACATCTGCACAGGCATTAAGATCATATGAGGCTACACATAAAATCCTTCACAAAGAACATTTCTCTTCTTTTAACTAGTTTTTTGAACCTTTTCAGCACAGTTGGGTAAACCAGCAAGGTTCTTTTTGCCATAAGATACCTTCATGGAAGAAGTCTTCATAGACTTCACAGAAACCATTTCCAGGTTAACCAAGGAAAATTAGGTGGTTGGGAACAATCAGTACGGATTTGTCAAAGATAAATAATGCCTGACCAGTCCAATTTTTTTTTATGATAGGAAAACTGGCTTTGTGGATGAGGGAAAAACAGTGCATATGGGTTATTTTGTCCATATATCCAAACTTATTCTCTTACAAGGACTTTTGACCCAAGACTAGCTACAGTATCTTCATAGTCAAATTGAGCGGATATGGACCAGAGATATGGTTTGGATGACTGGACCGGTAGTCTTGAAGGGTAGTTGTAAAAATACTGAAGTCCAAGCCTGGCATTTCAGCCAGTTTTCAGTCCACCTCGCTGTGTATTCATTTAGTTTTTCAGTTCTTCATGTGTCTGGAAATAGTATCAGTGAACTTTCTACAGATCAAGCTATGGCTGAACAGCCTGCTTTTGGATCTTCCTTTTTGAATATAGGAGTGACATTTTTTCTCTTTCAATACTTGGGATTTCTCTCAATCACTGTGACATTTCAACGCTAATTGAAGCTAGAACTGCAGTGACATTGTCCAATATTTAGGGGTGCATTCCCCAGGACAAAGGGACTGGTGAACATTCAGTTTGTTTAAGTGTTCCCTAACATGACCCTCCTTCACCAAATTAAATTCTTCCTTTCTCTAGACTTCTGTGGTCTAAGGGGATTGGGATTCCTGAAGGTCAGTCTTTCCAATAAAGACTTATGTGAAAGTATTTAGTACATTTGTCTTTCTGGTGTTCTTTGTCAACAGAGACCTTGGCTTTTATTGTTGCTTTTTATGAACCTTTCCAGTTCCAACACTAGATAGTCCTATTACGGATAAATCATAATTCTTACTGTTTCATATGGTATGGTGAAATTTTATATCTATTTTGGTCCACTGTCTATAAACAGGCCAGTGGAGACTAATATATCCACCATGTTAATTCATTTCAATATTGCAACATACATCTACATTTACTCATTGAGTCTCATCATTGTTTCTTGAATTCACTGCAACTATATATTGAGGTTGATGCTTATATGTCAGTCATAATCCAGTCTAAGCAATGACATTCTTCCCACTAAAACTTCCGTATGAGTTGTGCAAGGACATCTGAGGGCATATCTTGGTCCTGAAATGGTTGCTATGCTACCATTATGCATTAGTACCTTCTGCATATAAATAAACGCTGATTATTTTCCCCCTTAAACCATGAACAGCTTAAATTCATCACACTTTTGCCAACTGTTTATTTAAACTGATCTTGTGGTAGCTTCAATTAAAAAAATAATTCTCCACTATTTTTAAAAACGTATCTTTTTCCATATTGCATTTTCCCTCAGAATAGAGTCTCTTAGCAGTTATTTAAAATATAGTCAAAAGCAAATAGTCTTCTGATGTACTAGAACTGGTTCATCACATTAACACTCAACTTTCTGTTTATTAAGGTGCACAATCCTCTTTTCATTCTAGGTCTTCTAGAATGAGTAAATAGGTTTTGAAGATATTGTTACTGATAAATTAATGTATATTTTTTTTAATTAATTAAAAACTCTTCTGTCTTTCTCTTCTATTTTTAAGGAAAGGCTAGTTCAGCAATTTAAATGCTAATGTAGATGGTAAGGAAATTTTGCTACACATGTAGCTGAAATTCTTGCAAGGCAGCAAAGATCTTGTGAGGGAATATGATTTTAGAATTGTTTGAGGAAAGATTCAAGAATGACTTCTGAGTGGATTAGCACCTAACCTTTAGCTTTTTTGATATTCGTTATGTCTCATCTTGACATCTATAATGGAATTTTCTCCTATTCAATTGCTTAAAAATGTCTAATTCGACTTCTAATTGACCTCTGATGAGAACTGTTCTCTTTAAAAGGATTTCACAGTTCATTCATTCATCTGTCTATAAGAGAGTAATGATAGATGAAAATTATTTTAATAAAAATTAATAAAAAAGGAAAAATGCTTCCTGAGAAATGAAAAATAATGAAATAAATGTCACAGGATTTGTTACCTTCCTTTAAATCTGTAGAAATATTTTGTTGCAGCTACCATAAGAACTAATTTATAAGCATTCTTTCTATCTCCTAAAGCAAGCATTATAACAGAAAAAACAAAGCAAGAGATTTAAAGGAGGAATACCTTTGAAATGAGACACATTAATATTGAAATATAAGTTATCACAAAAAAAAATCAAAATTGATGTGATTTACTCTCTGTAGCCTTACTAAGCAGAATATTCAGAAAGATATTTTAAAAATTTTAAAGACAGAGATCTGAGACCTGGAGCGGCCATTTATAAAAGCTTTTAATTAAAGAAAAATATTTTGCAAGATATGCATAACATTCTTTGTGAAACCTACAGGAAAGATTCTGGTTACAGAAATAAAAAAGAAATCAGCTGGATCCACAGGATTTGCTTTGTAATGACAAACAAGGCTTAAAATATTTGACCTTGTTTCTTACGAAAATCCAACAGAAAATAATAGCTACCTTACTTATTGGCTGATATATGGCAAATGTATTTTTATCCTGTTAGCATTTGTTCCCCCTGCAGTAGAAGCATATATCTCACGTTATGAGAGATAACACTGAAAAACTGTTTATAGATTTATTCTTATATGTTTTATGCTTATTTTCACTGATTTTGAAATCAAAATCTACAGACAATATGAAGTGACTCTCTACTTATCAGAGATGCTGAGGTAGTTACCTTATTTATAATGATTAAGCACGTTAATTTTGAAATAAAAATCTGAGAAACAACTAATTATTATCAACCTCTGGAATACAGTGGAAAAAAACAAAGCAAGAAACATTTCTATTCCATCAGTCCAATAGATCTCTTTCATCTCATGACGTACATGTGCTATGATGCACAGATACTATAGTGACATCTGGAAGGAGAAGTTTTTCCAATAAATATATATGGGCTATGCTTCTGATCTCCTACATGCTTTTCTTGTACAGCGACCATCATGTTTAATCCAGCATACCAAAAGGAAAGCAGGACCTTGGAATATGACCTTCTAGGCATACTGTAATGTTTTTATGATCTTTAAGCTACTGTCTTTCCAGCATGCTTAAATATTAAGTACACTTCAATATTAAATCTGCACATTTCAATAGCTGGATCTTACACCTTCTTCAACATGGATTTGTCTTTAGGGTAACAGAAACTATATCAAGAACATGTAACTCAATCTTTTTTCTCTTAGTCTTAAGTATTTTACTGGAAAGTTTTAAATCCCTCGCCATCTACATTATCTCTCCAGAAAAGTCTTTTCACCTCTCCTGAAAGTACCATCTCTTACAAGATGAGCCATGTCTAGCATGTCTAGCATGATGGTCGTCATATGGTGTAAATCACAATAATACCCTTAGTATAAAAGAGACTGTGTCAAACTATATCAGCAAAGAATATGATACGTATTCTAGCATATCAGATAAATTCAAAGATCCTGTTATAAGAAACATGGTTATTTATCTTAAATCATATGATGTACTGAAATTCTGTTAAGGCATTTTGATTTAGTATTGAACACCTCCTGCCAAAGCTGTTGTGCATGTTAAGAAGCTCATATTTTACTTGCATTTAAATACTGCATTGCGGTTTAAAATATGGCCTGCAAGCACAAGCTTCTAACCTTCTTAAAAAAGGGCAGGAGATTGTAAAAAATAGCCTATTGAAATGAATAATGAGAATGAGAAAGAACCTACCTACTCTTCCCCCACCCATATTTCTAGAAGAATTTTCAGTTTTGATTTGCTATATCAAAAGGGAAGTTATTATAGTCAAAATCAGCTCTTTCTCTTCACTGCAAGAACAGTAGAAAACTATTGAATCTGTATTTTAAAATATTCTCCAAAAGCCTAGAAGTGAGAATTAAAAAATAAATGCTGTTTTTCAAGAACTGTAAAATTGAAAAGGAAAAACAAACACATACAAATAAATATATTGGAAAGATAGTAAGTTATATTTATACAGTCCATTTTTTTTAGCTCAGTGAATACACACAGTATTTTAAGGGGACAAAAGAACCATTTTCAGCACAACTTAAGATGAAACTCATTTATTATGTCTGCAGACTATCATATTTCATTAAACAAAATTCTAAAACTGGTTTCAATATTATGTTACAACATTTAGTTATTGTCATTAGTTATTAGAAGCCACCAATATGTTAAGAAATGACAGCAAACAAAAGACCAATAAATACATAACAAAGAGAATTACAGACCTTTGTTAATCATTTAAGTGAAGTGAAAAATACAAAGAAGAAGAGTAGAAAAGACAGGGTAACTTTTCACAACTAAGTTCACAGACATTCAGTTCTGTGTATTAACTACACAGATTAAGATTTACAGTAAAGTTTTAATTAAATGACTGAAGCAGTAGACTAATATCTACCCTCAAAAATGTCCAAATTATTTTAATAATCAAAGGCAATATTCATTTTAAAGGTAAGATATGTAGGTCACCAAAGTGACCTAGGAACCTATGTCCCAAAAACTCCTAAATGTCATCATTCTGATAATGCAATCTGCTAGTGCTAGTTACCTCAGATTATGGTAATTTTTCAGGTCTCATTTTTGGTATGTCAAGATCAGTAAAATATCTTGAACGGGAAAAGTATTTCTTTCCTGAATGATTTTCGCTCTGGAGGGTTTCTAGAACTTGTAATGGAGCAAAAATGCATGAAAGTAAATAGAGGACTAGACCAAAACAGGCAATTATCAATAGTCAACAGCATGAGAAAGAGTCCATAAATAAAGTTCAAGAAACAAATTCTTCACTGTATGGTGGGATGCTGCCCTTAGCTGATCATTTGTTCTAAGGAATCTCTCTGGACATTACCTGAATCTCTCAATAGTCAATCTAGGCTCTATCTAGACTTCTTGATCATTCGAAATCACAGAAAATAATGTATTTCTCTAGAGATGTTTGATTTTCCTTCTCTACTGCACTACACATGCCAAAGATTAATTCCTTGTGCTTAGACATTTTGATATCTTAATTATTCTCTGCCAGACAATTTTATTTTATGAATCTGGAAGTTAGACAGAAAATAAATCTAACTTTGTATTTCAAAAGTTACACTACTAGCCCAACTGTCTTTAGGTCTTTGTCTTGCTATAACATGACTTACATCTGTGTGATCTTAAGGTCTGAGGATTTATCTCATCTTGTTAATGACTGATAATCCTGTTGCTATTGCTGAATTGCTACTGTTTCCCAAGGAAACAAGACATGTGTTTTTGCATCAGCTACCTCCCAATGATCTGTTTATCTATCTCCTCCTCTCCTCTTCCTAATCAACTTTGGGTATTAAGAAAAAAAATTCCCCAAATGTCTCTCCCAATAGCTGCTTAGGTACTGCCATGGTTACAGCTTAATTAAAGGTTTAGGGACTAAATGTCACAAATCTGTAGGAGATCAATCTTCTCTAGCCTCACAGAACATTGTGAGACTTAGTCTTCTGTGTTTGCACTGGAAAATTCTAAGATCAAAACAGAATGAGTTTGCACTGTTTGCCTTCTCATAAATAAATCAGGTTTATCAAACAATGATCAAAATATAAAATTGTGCATATTCTAACTAGATGTCTTCTTCTTTCCTCGATTCAAAGACAAATAAAGAAAATACTTCTCAAAATACATCAGCTAAGAATGTTGGTCACAGTCCCTTTAAGAAAAAGCTGATACAAAGGACACATTTATAAAGGCAGTATTCATAACACGTGATATGTATAAAGAAAATGAGGTGACTAACTCATTAAGTCACCAATATATTTACTGAGTTTCTACTTCTTAAACTTTTGCTAATGAAATACTTCCTATAGGAACCTTGGAATCACATTATCACTTTACCTAATATAAAGGTAATTGTCTTTGGGAACACTGAGCAGATGTTGAGATAATTATATTTCGAAGCTCAGCTTCTTTTATTGATCTTTAAGAGTTCCTGTAACTGTAGCACTGAGAAGTCATTGTAAGGCAGCTAAAGACACATGGAAGCTATACTCATCAAGGCAACTGGACAGAAAGGTGGCAGTCTGCTGGCTCCTACCTAGCAAACCTGGAACATATCAGGGTCTGCTGAGCCATCTATCTTTTCTCCTTTTCATTAGACATTCCCTTTCATCACAGAAGGAGAAACAGATCTGCCTATGCTGTCTGTGCATTGCATAAAGTCTCTACTATCCTCTTGAAGATGCATTTATGTCCTCCTGTGCCTCACAGAGTTGAACAGGAGATGTAGTGTGGTCAGGTCAGGTGGAGTCTTTTACAGGAACCATTCCCTTTGGGAATGCTGCCCACACCTGCAAACAGAGGTTAAAGATGCAACCCCTAATGGCTTGTTACACTAAATTGGACATTTATTCAAAATGACCTTATGGAATCATTTGAAGAAAATAGTAATGCTCTGTAAGCTGTAATTTCCTATCATTAAAATTGATCCTCTGTGGGCAAAAAAAAAAAGGAAAAATGAAAGTGTAACATCCCGCTCTGGTTTGCAGCTTGGCCACAGGTTTCCTGAGTCTGTGTAAATCATCTCTTTGTACTTTGTTTTAGCATCCATCCCCAAAATGGGAATTAATAGTGCTTCTCTGCTTCTCAGACAGTTTTAAGGATACATTCATTAGTCTTTGCAGGGTGCCAGAGATGCCTAAGTAAACTCAAGGGAATTAATTATATATACAGAGACCAAAATAGAGTCAGAACAGTAACTGACTGAAAAATATAAGATGTGTTACTTCATTACCTATACTGCATAGTGTTTATACCGGCCTAATTACTGAACTTCCTTTCCTTTCCTACTACTTGCTATATAAATCATACCACTGTACTCCTATTGGTTTCCTTCCAAAGCACTGACCCACGAGCAGCATATGAACAGCAAATGTGTAGTGTATGAAAAAGTAATTTAAGATGAAGTTTCATTCAGTCTTTGGCTTACTATTGAAAGATGAAAGTGTGCTATGAAACAGGGAAATGTTGCTGTGAATCCTGTGTGGTCCAGCACAGAATAAAGATCTGCTGCTGCTACAGAGCAAGCCTTGGGTGAGGCACAGGGTAGCAAATACATCATTTGCATTGCTTGGCCAGTAGACCTAGCAAGCCTACACCCAATATACAAGTGACATCACAATGTTTCACTTACTCTCTAGTCCAAAACTTAGGGACGAAAAGTCCTAGCTGTTATTTATTTTGAGTCAAATTTATAAAAGGCTGTGTTTTTATAGCTGAAGGTTCATACTTAATTATTATGGAAATGCTGGGCTAGAACTGCTGCAGATAAAACTGCTCCTGTTTCCACAGAGAGGAATCAGAGTGGTGCCGTTAGCTACTTAGGTCAATGAAGGAGGAAGAGGAAGGATGAGAAAAAATCCCTGTTGGCTACATAAGGCACAGAGGTGTCTGGCTGTGAGATGCTGGATCACTGACACAGTCAGGAGCTTGTTAGAAGGAGAGAAAAATATGGATTTTAGTAGCCAGTAGGAGAGAATATCAAGTGAAAATGAGTGATACAAACAGGAAATAATTTTCTGATGCTAAATTAATGTAAAAATTTAAGAGTGGAAAAACACAAGAAATGTAGTGGTAAAATATCAGGAAAATAAATGATGGCAATTACATAGTCCTTTCTATTGATTTGTTTCTACAAATAGTAAAGACTTATTTTTAAGTAAAAGACATAAAACAGACATTTCTGTAGAAAGTGAAATGATGCCATGAAAAGCAGTGCTAATTAATATGAACTCCTTAGTCAAAGACTACTTTTTAATTCCTTGTCAGGTTTTCTTATCAGACATTTCAGTCTTTACAACCTGTCACACCGATGCAATAAAGTTGCACTCACAGAGCAAGACTGAAGGAATCTTAACCAGATCTTGACAATGAATTGTAGACAAATTACAATGAGGATTTCTGAAAGCCAAAGGTGTGACTGAAATGGGAATGCATCGCTCTGACCTCTGCACTGGTTTGTTTAACTCAAAACTTCAAAGGGAAAAGCAGCATGGGAGGATACAGCATAAAAGGAATGAAACAACCAAAATCAATAAACAGCTATGAGATGTACCAAGGAGTTTATTCCTAAAATCATCTCTCTTCTTTCACCTTAGTATTACCAAGATCTCATTATGTTTTTAAGGGAGATTATAACTTTTGCAAATTTATCATAGTCTAACAATTCATTTTCTAATTTTTCATTGGGTCATTTTTTTCTACATTTTTTTTTTTACCTTCTGCTGATCAAAATCAGTTCCAATTCAGTGGAAAATATTGGCTAAAACATTTGATTAATATTATTAAAATGTTTTCATTTTAATGTTTTCATTTCAAAGACATTTTACCAATGTATTTCTTGTCATAGAGAAACTTTATTAAAGTATGCAATAAATAATGCAACAGACTAAAAGTCTATCCAGGCCAACATGCTGTTTCTAATATTGTCTAGATGTGCACAGACAAAAAGATTATAAGAGATTAAAAATACAAGGATACAATCTTCTCTCTCTTCTGTCCTCTTCTAACAATTTTAATTCTGGATCTTCCTGAGGCAAAATCAGTCTACCTCATGAGATGTTCTTCTGTGAACTTCTTAGCTCCCTCTGAATTCATGCTGAATTTATCATCAATAAGCCATGGCAAGGAGTTTCACAAGATAGATACTTTCTGTATTTTTTAAGAGTCAACACCTCTGTTTGGTACTTTTTCTTTCCTGTTTGTTTCATGTTCCCTGGTTTTCTAAGTGGGAAAGAATGTGAACAATCAGCCAGTATACACTCTCTCCTGAACAGTCTTGGGCATAAATTTTCAACTGCTATATTAAAATGCCATCTGACTTCTGCCAAGGTATTTCATAAAGCTGCTTCTGTATTTTTTTTTCATAATGCTATTTTTTGCAAAGTCTCAAATTTCCAATCCCATCACAGCATAACATCATGTAAGAAAAGAAAAAGGCAAGGAATGAAGACTAGAAAAAGTGATATTAGTTATCATGCCTACTCATATATTTTTTCTTATAGTTGCCTTCTCAGAGACAACTAGAGGTTTTATCCTGGTGAAGAAATAGTAAATTGTCCCATTTCACTTTTGAATACTTTTTAAGGTGGTCATTAAGCCCAATGAATACATATTTCTTTGAGAATCTCTGGAATCTCTGATGTTTGGCTGTAGAATCATTTGACCAACTGTGTCAGCTCTCCTAAGGTAAGACAGGTGCAATGGATCATAGAAACAGAATCAGAATCCTTAAGGTTGGAAGGAACCTTTAGAGATCATCTAGTCCAACCTCCCTGCACATGCAGGGTCACCTAGGGCAATCTGTTCCACTGCTCTGTCCCCCTCACTGCTAAGAAATTTTTCCTTAACTTCCTGTGGAACTTTTAATGCTTCAGTTTGTGGCTGTTTCCTCTAGTTCTGTCAGAGGCCAGCCCCCTCCTCCTCAATCCTTCCCTTGAGGTATTTATATCTATCAGATTCCCCCTCATCCTTCACTTCTTCAGGCTGAACAGGCCCAGCTCTCTCAGCCTTTCCTCATGGCACAGATGTTCCAGGCCCCTGATCATCCCCAAAGCCCATAAGGAAAATGCTTGTAGCAAAAGACCTGCTGTCAAGCACACACTACGTGCTGCAGCCAACTGAAACCTCAATTACAGGCATTTTAATCAGGAAACATGGAATACTGGGTTTACCTTTGCTTACTTCACAGAATCATTAAGGTTGGAAGGGGCCTCTAGAGCTCATCTAGTCCAAGGGGCCTCTAGAGCTCACCTAGTCCAACCTCTTCATTGCCCTCTGTTGGACCTTCTCTAGA
>JAVCKT010060211.1:0-16144 GCA_032273925.1 Rhynchotus rufescens
AACTGATTAACAACACAGCATTTTGCTGTCTCTTCAGTTCATTTACTTCGTTGCTGGTGGCTAATCTTCTAAACATTTTCCACTCTTACTTTGCCACTAACTCGATAAACCTTTGTGCTTCAGTTGTCAGGCTCCGGGACAAACTCCATCAAGAATCAGGCTGTTTTAATCCATACAATGTACGAAGCTCCTACTCTGTTCCAATCACACTTCCCAGGTAGCCCCTTTAGAGAGAGAAAAGGGGAAGGTGGCTCATACAGCCCAGCAAAAAGCCAATAGCTTCCATTGATGATCCGGTACTTGAAATCTGCTCTCCGACAAGACGTAACACTTAGTTCACAGAAGGAGGCTTCTTTATGCAAGGCGTTTGTAGGAGATGCCCCGAATCTTCCCAGCTCATGAACTGGAAGCAGCTCAACAGGCCAAGCCTTCGTCAAAATACCACATTGTAAAACTAAGTGAGAAACAGTTCTACCAGGGCAGCAGAAAGGGGGCAGTTTTAGTCTCTGTCGGTGAGTGGAAACTCCCCTATAAACTTCAGTATAACAAACTCAACTCTTCATATAAATGTTAGTTATTTAAACTGAGACCTAATCCCAATCAGAGACAAGAAAAGTCTTCCATTACGAAAACACTGATCCCGTCTCAGATACAGCATGGAAAACCTACCTGCAGCATTACTGCCTGTGAAAGGACAGCGGGTTGTTCCACTGTGCTGTTCTGGTCCGCATCCCTAACTGTGATGCCAGAGATGTCTGAGACATAAAAAACCTTGTCCCTTTCCAAATAACAAGGAATTAGAGCGGACCAAAGGTTTCAGCGGCGTTCATTAGAGGGAAAATACCCACTGACAAGTACCTTGTGTAACAGTGATTGCTTAATATCAGGATGCCACTTAACCATGAAAAATAGCTTTGTTCTCTCTGAACATTTCTGAATTTCTGTTTCCTTTGAAAACCCACCACACCCCACTTACTGCAGAGGTTTCAAAATGCCCATTTTACTCTTTTCAGAGCAAGGCAGGTGTTTATTCATCCCTGCACTATGACGCCTTGCTGTCTTAAGCATGGCTGTCTATTTGTAGCCCTTGTACCTGGATAAAAGCATGAGGGCCTATTTTTAGTGAACTCTTCCAAAGAGTTTTATTTTAAAGCCTGACTAATCTTTGCTGCACCACGGACAAGGCTGATCTCTTGATAAATCTTAGCTTAGATCTGTGGTGAGCTGCAAGAAGACACCCAATGTTTTTTCAATTAATCCTCTTTTATATCCACCTTTGGCAGAGGAGGCCTGCAGTAAGGGAGCCATGGAAAAGAGTCGGGGCAGCCAACACTTCCCTAGGATTCAAGGGCAGCCTGCAAAAGGAAGGGGAGCTACATGCACTAAGTTGTGTTCTGTTCTCCATCGTATTTTTAGCAGCTTTACAACACCTGAATTTATCTGCTCTACCTATAACTTATTCACTGCACTCAAAAAAAAAAAAAAAAAAAAAAACAGGAAAAAAACAGACACCTGATTTGCTTGCTTAGATTTTTTTACGTTCATATTATCAACTCTCACTAAGCTGCTGGAAAGAAGGGCTCTGAAGAAATGCATTTCTATTTATGGAACAGTATGCTTTTAGATAAATATTATTGTTAAACTTTAATAAATGGCAATAACACTGTCAAAGCCATCCCCACTCCCTGATGCTTTTTACCCTGCTGCACTGAGCGATCCCACAGGCTGAACTGACCCAATGTACAGCGGGAGAAGGGAACACTGAGGCTGCTAATTCTGCCAGCCCCCTTCCCTGGCACTAGCAAATAAATGTGTTTGCAGACACTGTGGAGGCCTCCATCTGATTTTGTTCTTCAGCCAGAAGGATGCCTGCTGTGGGAGAGCAGGCGTTGCAAAACCAGGCTTGAACTCCTCTGTCCCATGGGTAAATAAACCCCCTGTCCTTTCCATTTTGGGAAGGGAATGAAGACAACACACGTTCAAGAAAACCCTGGAGATTTTTTGTTTTTTTAATGACACCTAGATGTAGTACTCAGCTTAGGACGTTATTGAATTCCTGGGCAGTGGAATGCCTCGTAAATGCAAGTAAATATCTCTAGAAATATTTCACAAAATACCATGAATAAGACTTTAGCAGCAACATTTTGTCCTATTTTGGGAATGAATTTCAGGTCTTAAATCCCCAGACAATCTTCCTCTTGTCTGCAGGGGAAATCAGCTGAGTGGGGCAGGGTTTGACACTCCCCAACCAGCAGAGAGCCCTGGGGCCATCAGCTCTTAGTGAGGGGTGACCAGCCCCTGTGCAACCAGGAATGCAAGGCACGGGTGGAAAACAGCAAAAAGCAACTTCTCTTTGCTTGCGGTCAGCACCCCTGGGGTTGGTGCTAATTTGCTATTTTTATCTCATTCACGAAGCAATGACTGTGTGCAAAGCCAGCGAGCTGAGCACAGGAGGGACCCCGGCCGTTCCCGTTCAGCAACAGGGCTGCTTCAGCCAGCCCTCCCGCGGGAGCAAATCCCTGCATCAGCCCTGGGCTGCAGCGGTCACCAGCGAGCAGACCACAAACACGCATCTTCCCCAGGCCCTGAGGAACTGCCCTAGGCTCCACTGCCTTGAACACTTCTGAATCCTGAATCCCTGTGAGTTTACTGCAATAGCTGCTAAGGACTGCTCCTCTGCTGCTGCTACAGCCCCACACAGGCCCCACGGGCCAGCTCTCCCGCCCCACTGTTGAGCTTTCAGTGGATTACACTTCGGGATCACTCCTTGGCTTTTGCAAAGACATCACTTCCTACTACTGGCTGCCTGGGGAAATTCCTTTCCTACCAAAAAAGTATTTTTTGGAAAATGATGTTGCGGATACTTCAGTGATAAATAAACAGGAGACTAACTAATACTTTTCTTCCAATTATGCGCTGTGAATATGTCCAAAAAAAAAGCTGATGACAGCTCTCAAAACTCAAGAGGATTATAGGAAACCATCCAGGAGGGCTGGATCCTTTTATTTGCCCTTACTGCCTTTGGACCTCTCCTCTGTCAAAGACAAACAGCCTAAAACAGACATCCTGTAGGTCACCTGGGTTCTTCCTGAGCAATTCGGACTGTGCCCTGTGCCGTACTAGAGTAACCTGTCCAGTCTGCTCATTAAACCTTCATTTATCTCTCATTACTTTGAGAATCTATGGCACAGCCTCGTGAGTCTTGCCATTAAGGCAAAATATATGCACACATTGGATTTTTTTTTCAATAAATTCAAGTTAATTTCCCCTTTTTTTCCTTCTTTCTCACTGTTCCTAATTATATCTCACGGGGACCAAACTCATTAATTTCCTGCCCTTCTTGATGGCACAACCTG
Source organism: Rhynchotus rufescens (assembly GCA_032273925.1). NCBI lineage: Eukaryota > Metazoa > Chordata > Aves > Tinamiformes > Tinamidae > Rhynchotus > Rhynchotus rufescens. The sequence goes on from JAVCKT010060211.1 coordinate 3,357, forward strand.
CAGCACTGTGTCCCAGCCCGGAGCGCCGTGGAAGCTCCTGAGATGCAATTCACTTAACGGCTGCAGCTCAAACCGTTGTCCCTCCTTCTCCTGGCAATAAAGGCAAAGGTTAGCTCTGCTTTTTCCTCTAATTCCATTGGCAAAAAATACATAAAACTAACAGAAAAGTTGCTTCGAACAAAAAAAAAGACAAAAAGCAAGAATCCTGTGCTTTGAACTGTTGGTTTCTCGGGGAAGCCTGCTGTGCTGCCGCTCACCCAGGGTCACTTGTTCAGCCTGACCTGCTCCTAGCTCTTCTGACTGACTGAAGTCTACCATTTCCTCGGAAATGGGATCACACGCTTACCCCTGTCAAGCTGCAGTGAGGCATGCTCCGGCTTGAAGAGTTGGCAAACAAGCTGCCTAATCTCCAGTTTATTGCTTTTCCTAAAAACGATCAATGTAGCTGCCAGGTGTCTCAGTGAAGCAAGAAATCCTACAGTTATGATTTCCTGGTTTTATCTTTTTTCCCCCAAAGGACTCATTAAAGGCTTGTGATGGACAGCCAGCTCATGTCTGATTGCCTGGTGAGGTTATTGTATTTGCCCTAGACCATCAGCTTTGTATTTCAAACATCCACATAAAACCTGTCTTTGGTCTCATTTCTGCCTATCAAAGCCCAGCTGGAATGCGACGAGAGGTGGAGAAGAGTTGCAGAAAAGCCTGCATTAATATAAATAGCCACTCTAATTATCAGCATGCAGTAACACTGTAGATCAGCCACCACAACAGGGATAGGTGCTCTTTGAAGGGCAAGACACACAGCGTTGACTTTGATCGAGCTGCACAGCCCTGAACAGCTCTGCATTTGGCCCAGAGGTTCAGTTCACAGCATCCTCATACACAAACTCTCATTTACAACCCATTCCCCCTGTTTAACACAATAATTAACCTGTCTGAGAGAGACCGTTTGGGAAACATACTAATTTCAGGTACAAAAATTAATGAAGTGATTGTTATTCACTACGTTATTTCACAAATTTAGGATCACATTTCCCCAGGATTTTTGAGCCTAACTACAAGTACCTGAACTGGGAGTTGTAATTAATCATACCAAAACAGATTTTACTTCTCAGTATTAATTAGAAGTCTCTATTTTCCTCAAAGACATTCATAGACTAGTAATTCAACATTCAATGCTATCAGAAATTTAATTCTTATGTGAAGTCACCAATCAAATCTCAGTGAGAAAAAAAATAAGACTATCTAAATATTATATAAAAAAATACAGAATGAAGACTGTACATATATGAGAAAATAAGCAGGATCATATTTTTAAGTAGTTTCAAAACAACAATGCAAAACCCTACAATAGCAATTCCTCCCTTGGAAAAAGCAAACATTCTGTTAATCTCTTTTGTAAGCTTATAGGTGCTGTCTGACCCTTTAAGAAACAGTTGCTGTCTTTGCCAACAACAGAACCCAGAAGTATACATTGCTGCTGGTATTAAAGATGGAAAATATTCTATCCCTAGATTATGCTACTGGCTTGTTCATTTCAGTAGGACTTGCCCTCTACTCCACATGATGCTTTTCACAGTAAATGTGGTAAAGGCCTTTCAGGAAATTTTGCAAATGAAACGTTTGGGATATGTTTCTGACAGGATTTAAGTAATGAAAATCCACTTTAAAAATCTTAATAAATAATGCAGAACCAGAACTTAACAGATCATCAGTTTAACTTAATTTCATAGGGAAAAAATTAAAAATAAAAATAAAAAAGAACACTGCAGTTTTCTCCTGCCTACTTATTGTTCTAAAAAAGGCTGTGGATTACTGAAGGTTAAAAAAAAATCAAAATCTTCTGCAATATTTTTACTACTAGGATATTTCTGCACAGAGAAACTGTGCAAAAGCCTAGGTGAACTACATTGCCATCTTTTCCTAAATCATGATTTTTACAGCTACCCCCCCAGTTTACATTAAAAAAAAATAAATAGTTTAATAAATGTCAGGAGGCCTTTTCTATATAAAATTTCCAAGTGAGTTTTGCATTTGAATTCTGAAGCTCAGGGGAAGCAATCTCCTTTTAAACAAAGCCCACCCTGCCTGTCAGTTAACAGTAAAATAAACGGCTAGAGCTGCTCAAAGCTTGAGAGGAATGACAAAAGCCCTGGGAAAATATATAAAGAAAAGGAGAAACCTTGTGGCTTGCATACTGTACTGTGACCTCCCAGTGCTACTCGCAGGCTCGCAGGGTTTTCACAACAAAACACACAACAGCACAGCGCACAGCCATGAGGAACAGGATTTTGAATTTCCTCCCGCTGAACACCATTAATAATTTACTCCTGCATAACCCTAACAGTGTTGGGTTGCCATGGCAATGTCTGAGCTCTATTCATAAAAATGTATCTGGGCTGCTTCGAGCATGCACACTGCATGTCTTGACAAAGCGTAGATGTGTATACACTAAAGCTGAACTTTCCTCATAAAACACACAGTTCGGCAATTGACTGCATGATTTATTGTCTCTATAAATCTCGGGCAAGCAGAGGGTCAGCTCTCTGCTGCTGTAAATTGTCAGCGTTGACCTGCAGCCAGCAGAGTGACAACCAGGGAACACCAGCAGAAAACACAACTCAGGGTCTCCAGTGTGAGGGAAAATAAGAATAAATACTCAGTGTTTCCATTTTTTCTCTCACTGCACTCCCTAGAGACTATTTACAGGCTTGCATGTTACGAGAGGATTGTGCTGATCGACTACTGAGGTGTTTGCCCGTACAAACACGCTCACGTCCTGCTGCCCCCGGGCAGAGCTGGGGCAGCTCCGTTCCCATGTGCAACCAATTCCACGTCCTTCGGCGCAGGGATCAGTGGCACATGTCTGCACGGCTCCTGCAGTTCCCCGGAGCAGGAAAACATGCCAGGAGGCAGCACACTGGATAGGGGGGTGGTCTGAAATGCAGCCTGTGGTTTCAGAAGGAAGGAGTCGCAACTTAGGACCCACACGAAGCGGCTGTTAGTAACAGCTCACAGCTCACTGCTGCCTCAGGGGCACGGGCCCGGCTCCTCCAAGGGCTGCTCCTTCAGATGGAGGGAACAAGAGCGCTGCACAGTCAAAAGAGGATAGACTGGGGAGAGGTCGGGATGCAGGCGGAGCGGGATGAGTGTGGGAGGGCAGCCAGGCTGGCCGACCGTGCGATCCCGTCTGGCCCAGGTCGCTCGTGACCTCAACCCATAACCACCTAGCAGCAAAACCACTGCCAGCTAGTGGTGCTTCAGATCAAACAACGCATAGAGAAGGAAAACTAAGATTGGGGCTTGCATAAGACTAAGCTCTGGAAGGCAAAGGAAGGAGCTAAGCAGTGGCCAGCAGGAACAAGCATAACCCAACAACTGCTATTTGGAAATGGCAGTGGCACTGCCTTACTTCAGTTTCATTAGTCTATTTCTAGCATTTCATTTTCTAAAAATGTTCACTTAACCCCGACCACCTCTCCCTCCACCTCCTGAGTGAGGCTTTGCTTGGCTTGCTCCGGCTTTCACAAGTCATGGTCCCTGACTGCTAACGTGGCCCTCCCGTCCGGCCCTCTCGTGTCCCTGCAGGAACAGACCACGGCGTGCAGCATTTGCTGCTAGGGAAAGGCTCCGTGAGGGCAGGACGGGAACTCTGGCTTCTCACCCTCCACATCTGCACATCACATGCATCCTTCGGAGCTGCCTGGGCTCTTCTCTAGAAGAGCCACACGCCGCCGCATGCCGCTTGTTCTGGCGACCGCCCCGTGCCGAGCGCGGAGGGTGGCTCTGCGATGCGGGTCCCGCTCCTCCCGCACGTGCGGCACGAGCCGGCAGCGCCCGCGGCACGGCACGAGCGCGGCACAGCCTGCCGCACGCCACGGCCTGCTGCTCTCACACGGCTCAATTACACTTCTGCGATAAGTAGGTGTGAGTCAAATGGGTTCTGGGCATAAAACCCCGTGGCTTTATTCGCTGCCAGGCTCAGACTTGCAGGCTGTCGTACCTACCCCTCGGCAGCAGTCAGAAACCAGCAGAGCAAAACCGATTCTGCAACCCCATCTCCTGGCCTCGCCTGGGCAGCCCAGCCCAGGCCGCAGCCCGAGGAAACGAAGCTGCTAAAACACCCAGGGAACGGGGAGACTCCCAAGCCCTCTAAAAATGCACCGGAGCCCATTGCATGTGACACCTCTCACGTATCCTATGGAAGCCGTGACCGGAGCGATGGAATCGGGCCCTGCCTGCCGGGCACACAGGCCACAGTCTCACTGGAAAAGACGTGCAGGCCTGAAACGCAATTTTCCTGTTTTAATTGTTGGGAAGTGATTGTCGGAACACGGGCAAATAGTCAGGACAGTCTGTACTGGCAAACCCAAACCAGCTATGCACGCTGGCCAGGAGAGCTGCAATTAAACGTACCACCTTTCCCACATGCCTCTTTAATTAATTCCTTTGGTTCTTGCAATAAGTTAATGTTAAAAAGTAACAAACTGGCAGAATAATTAATTTTTGGCTATTAAAATAAGTATTTGGCAAGTACAATGAAAATTCAGCAACCTTTTCCCCCCTCTTATTTAAATATATATATATATATAATGAACCAACTCTAAATCAGGCCTCTTTCTAGCTAAGCTGATTAACTATTCCCACCAGTTTAAAGAAGAAACTAAGCAGCCATAAAACATATAACTATGATTATATGTATTATCAACAGAAACTAATAATGTCAACAGAGCAGAGTGGGCAGTCAGAACTGACAATCCTACTTCATTATTTTTCTTTTCTTTCCTTTTTTTTTTTTTTTTCTTGCAGGAGATCACTATTTGGTGTGTAGAACAAAATGAGAGGGAAAGCTCTGCAGGTCTAGGCTACTCTAGCACACATGAAACTTCTGCATGGACAGACTTGTAGGACACTGTATGTAAATACACATGTCCAGGTAAACATAGATATTTGGACTCACAAACCACGCCAAGGATACACACTCAAAAAAACAGTCTGCTTATTGGGCTTGTCAGGAGACGTCATGGAAAAGTGGATCTAGAAACTTCAGCACAAGCATCATCCACAGGCGCTAAAGAAGCCGCAGGAAACTCCCACCTTCGGTGTGGATGAGCCAAAGTCACCAACATACGTGTTACTTTGAAAAGTTATCCTTGTTATTTGCCCCTAGTGACACTTACCTTTTTTCATTTTCCCATACCAGAATATGTAATGAAATATTCCACTGACCTCACAGGATGCCTTTTAAACAAAATTTACAAATTGCTCTGAGATCTTCATAGAGAACATATATTTGTGCATTGCTTTGAAACCCACTGACATCTCTCTGAGTGATGCCATTGATCTAGGATCATCAGGGTGGAAGCAAGCAATGCCATAGCAGGACCACTAAGATAAGGCGGGTTGGGGGGGTGTCTTCCTCTCTGCTGGGGAGCTCATTGATCATGGTCCTTTGCTAGGTTGTAAGTTGATTTTTTGAGGTGTATTTTTATATTAGATTTGGTATTATCCAACCAAGCAGATATGCCAGCTCACTCTATTTTCTTTTATAGACAATAATTGCAGTAATTTTCTTAACTATACACTGTATGCCTGCACTGGATCTGATGAGCCTTTTTATCTGCCTTATTACTGTTTTCTGATCCAGCTTTAGCTAGTGCAGCTAATCTGCACAGTATCTTAGGGAACCTGAAAAAAACAAACACATGAATCACTTCAACAAGTTAACGCGGATGGTTTGAAAACACTTATAATTAGTGGTATAACTTGTCAGGGAAGAATCTTAGATACATTAATGGATTTTAGAAGAAGACAAGATTTAAAGCCAAAACCTGGAGACCACTCTCTTCCACGCACACCATTTGGGTATTACAGAAGGAACTAGCAGGGCAGTTCCTTGAAAGGGGGAGATGTTCATCTGAGAAGACACAGAAAAGTATAAACACGGCTTAGTCAAACTCTCTACCACCTCCTCCAGAGACTATCTCTACATTAGTGTAAGCATTGCAGCATATCAGATGGGACATTTTAAAATTATGCAGGGTTTGTCAGCTGTCCTAGAGATATCCGGCACTTTTCACTCCTTTTTCAGATTTTTATCATGGAAAAGTGGACAGCTGGGGTGTTGTCTTGTTTTTCACAATTGATTGCACAACTGATAGGATACCTTTCTTCCCTGTCTCCTGCTATCCTGTTTTGCTGGGCAGAATTTGAAGTTATGTCACAGAACATAAGCCATGAGAATGAAGCTACCTGTTGAAACATGACACATTACACCAAAAACTGTTAAGTAAACGGCAGGCTTATGATGGATTTTGACTTTCCATTTCCTAAGTACCTCTCTGTTAGTTCCCAAAAGCAATAGAAACTGAAAGGTTTGTGAAATGTGATAAGCTGGTGATCTGCCAGTAAGCATCTTGCCATTCTGGCCGTCTGTGTACATTTGACACTAGCATATTTCCAGTCACTGGGCAATTTCCAATTTATTCTTCAGGTATGTATTGTGTGGTGTCTAAAAGCCTAGTTTTACTTGACAGCCTCCATTACTAAACAGCAGTGGTGAAAAAAACAGCAGTTCTGAGAAATGCAGGCAGCCCCCAAAAATAAGTGCAAAATCCAAATCACTTTCAGGTTTCAAGATATTCTAAATTTCAGGGGATTTTTTTTAAAAAGTTTGAAGAACTAAAGCATTCCAGAACAATTCAACTTTTGTTGAATTATAGAACTTGTCTTCTAATTTGAAGACAATTTAATACTTTATTTTCACAAGAACAGAGAAGTAAATTCAACCCTTCCCCTGGCCTCCCTCTAGTCTAGCAGCAAAATGGCAACCAATATTTTCCAGAGTGAAAAGTGAAAAAGTTTTGTGCTATCTGACTGGCCATGGAAAGAGAAGAGCTAAACACAGCTCTAGCCATAGCCACTGATTCCTGTGGGACACTGAACAAACTTTGCACCTTCATTCCCCCTCGTAACCACAATAACACAGTGCTGCTTCTCAGTTTCCTCCGATTTCTTTATTTAGACAAGATAAATCAGGAGACACTAATTGTTTAGGACACATCATTTTAGCCACAGAGCAGCACCTCTCCGGCGTCCTGGTAATCCTGCAACACCAGGACTGGAAAAACACCACCTCCATGTGGCCACTCTTGTTATGCCACGGTTGAGAAAGGCAGGTTGCCAAAACTACTGGCTTAGGATGAACAGCAGGAGTATAAATAGCAGGAAAACTGGCTGCAACTTCCAGTCCTCTTTCCCTTTCCTTTCTCTCCGTTTTGAAAATAAAGAAGAAACATTATACAACAGCTACCATGGTTTTCTTATGTGGGTAAACTTTTGGAGATACTTTACTCAGAGGATGACACACAGTCCCTATGTACTCCAGGCTAAATACAAGGTGCTAATACACTGGTACAAGATCATAATTAATTTATCATTTCCACCTTTTCAGCTCTCATCCTCAAAGTCTGAGCTCCAGGTGCCAACTGGTTTTCCAGTTAAAGGGGTAACGTGCCCATTGAATTTGTATCCTTTCCTGACCGGTTCTTATCCTTAGCTTTGAAGTGATGACTTTCAGTGGTGCCCCTGAGCTGGGAGCGTTTCAGTGAGATGTCCCAACCCTCCCTTCTGGGCACATGCAGCCAGCCAGTGGCTCCTGCAGCATCCCAGTGCTCTTGGACTGCTGCGGTCACTGCAAGCCCCCTCAACCCTGACCAAGGAGTGATAAACAGGGGCTATTACAATTCAGAAAAATCACACTGATTTTCTACCTCCAATGCAGAATAATAGAAAAACAGATTATGAAATGTATCAAGTGGTACAGACACAGGAAAAGAGCTCACTAAAGAGCTATTATTGTTCTTGATGTGTTTATTGTTATGGGCTAAACACATTGGCTCAAGATGGAAGAGCCATGAGGCATCTTAGTGGCAACCTGAAGCTCAAAATGGATATAAATAAAGATATTGGCATTCAATCCTTTCTATGCTAAGCTTTACCTGTTCCCTTAAGATAGAAAAACACGTTCTTTTCCTGTGATTTAGCCAATAAATGCAGATTAACATCACTGTAATTTTGAATGAGAAACACTTATCTGTAGGTTGTATAAAGCTTATGAAGCAAATTGCACAAAGCAGGTAATTGGCCATCATCTACTGCAAAGGCTGGTAATACCTAATGAGCAGTTGGGCTTTGAGCCTCAGGCCAGAGTTTTGGACACAGCCATCTAAATGATGATGCACCTCAGATCTTAAACAGATCATGTTTCTAGCACTCAAACGGTTTTAGAATTACAATTTTGAAACTGAGGCATCTAAAAAATCATTTGGGGACAGGCAAAACCAAGTAACCGTTCAAGAGGGCTTGGCAATGCAGTTGAATGGTTTAGGCTGGCTAGAGCCCAACATCCCAGAATTAAGCCCCTCGGTCCAAATTTCACAACACACATTACTGCTTTATGCACAAGGACTGTGGCTCTTCCCTGCCAGGCCAAGAGCTAGGCCCAGTGTGGAGGCTCCATGTGGGGCTCCCCCATAAGCTATTACTGCAGACCCCACTCAACAGAGCTCCAGAGAAGGATACCTCCAAATTTATGAGGAAAGAAAACAAGAAAAGGCCATTGCCAATCCTGGCAAGAGCAGGAGGCTTCCTGTAGAGCTGCTCTGATACTGCAACGAGCCAGATTTCACAACAGTTTTGGTCTACGTAGTTGGGAAGGTTCCTCCAGCACTTTCTGTACCAAAAGGAATAATATCTCCGGGCACTTCTGAACCCAGGACGTTACCATCTGCCTACTTTATATCCTCCTAAAAATGTCAGATGGGGGATTCTGATTTGCTCTGCACTTCCCGTCCTAGATTGGTTTGATATAAATAGCAGCCAGGTGTCAATTAATTCTCCTATGCACACATGCAGGCATATGCCATGTGCCGCGTATACACATGTGCACTTGCAAGGCCAGGTTTTTTCTGAGTTGCTGTAGCAGGAGCCGTATGCAGACCGGGAGCAGGAGCTTACGTGAGGAGCTAGCTCTGTGTCCCGAGGAGGTGCATTAGGATCACCGCAAGCCCTCCGCTCCCGTCAGCCACGGGCAGAGCGCAGTCACTATATCTGTGCACCCCCAACCGCGGGTGCACCCAACAGCTGAGGCTGCAGGAGGCCTCTAGAGATCGTCTGGTCAACTCTCTCCTCCCCCCATGAAGTGGTGTATATATGCACGGCTGTTTTCTTTAGATTCCTAAGGAAGCCATGGTCCTAGACTGCCAATACTTAATAAAAACCACAGCTGCTGGCCACAGTCATCACACACTGGAAGAAATAATATGGACCCTTTTTCCTTTGGGCTGAGAAGTCTGTTGAGAAAAGGGCTCTTGGGCTCTGTATGAGCCTGGCCTAGGATATGATGGGTAGCAAAGACCATGGGTCCTGCCCCAAGGAAGAGGAAAGCCACAGGCCTGGAAACCACACGGCAGGCATGGGGGAGGCCGCCAGCATGTGGGAGGTGCAGTTATTCTCTGAGAATAACTCACTTATTCACTAACCCGAGAGCGGGGCCGAGTGAGAATTCCTGATTCCCAGGGACAGGTCAGCTAGAAGGTGATGTATTTATAACTCCCCTGAGTCCGGCTTGCCCGCACTCCCTGCCAGGAGGGACAGGGATCCCTTAATGCACTTACACCTTTTGCCGAGGATCCAATCTGAACGCAGGTTTCCTAGCTACCCTCTGGAGCCTCCTGGAGCTGCCCATCTTCTCCCTTGCCCAGACTTTGCACTGGTTATTCTTGACAGGATGCAGCGTGATCAGTGAAATTCAAACTAGCCTCGTAAGTACCTGTTTGAGAGGTGTCATCTGTTATCTTCTTACCAGGGACAGACTGGATAACCTATTACAGAATAAGAAAAAGCTAAATTCTTGGATAGAGCCTCAGGACCTTGCCTGGTAGTGACACTTGCCTCCTGCCACCCAGCGGAGGCCAGCACGTCCAAGCAGGAGCCTCTCTGCCTATGAACGGCTACCAGGACTGCAGATCAGCACTGCAAACCCATAGCTGCCAAAATCAGCACAGCAAACTACACCGATGGTTTCTAGCATTGGCACTGAAACAGTTCAAAACATCCTGGAAATTTTCAAATCAGAACCAGGGAATCAGTTGAAGACAAAACTGGATGTGCCTTTATGTGAAGCCAGGGAAGAAGAAATCCTTTACTCCAAACTAAACAAGACAGTAACGAAGCACAGAGGCTTGGCAAGACTTCTCAACTAGCTTCTCCACAGAGACCTTAGGTGATTCTTCTGGTGACCAGAAAAGAGAAACAGCATCAGAAAAATAAAACAGAAGCCACCAAGGACTAGAAATTACCTAATGGCAACAGAGATGGCTGAAATGCATATAGTGTAACGAAGTAGGAATTAAACCAAATGATAAGAGGAATTTTTTTCCTCTAATAAGAGGGGAAAAAAAGCATTGCAAAAATCTACAACACAGAGCAATCAAAAGGCACCAAGACAACAAAAGCGGCAGTAAAGTCTTTTAAGTAAAACTATTGAAGAAAGGAGATAATATTTGAAAGTTTCATAGCTCAAATGAAGTAATGAAGCCTATATATCTGTGTGTGTATAGACAAATACACACACATACATATAAATACATATATATATATAAATTTAAATGTCTAAAGAAATAGATCAGGGTTTAACTCGTGTTGAGAAAAGGGGGAACAAACAAAGAACATGGAGAAAAAGGGAACAAAGCAGAAAGGAGCCTGGAAAATTACTGATTTTTGACTTGATGGTTATATTTAAAAAAAAATATAAAAATAAATGCAAAAAACACAAAAAAAGACTGGTGAAGGTCACACTTAAAATAGTGTGTTTTGAGCTTCCCAGTAACACACACACACACAAATACAGGAAGCACACTGCTTTGATTGAAAACAAATGTTTCCTTAATCAACATTGCTTCGATTTAATCTTTTAGTCATTTACCTTAAAATAAATTGAAAAAGAATTCTTTGAAATGCAAAATCTGAAAACCTAAATGTTTCAAATGATGAAACAAAGCACTTATTTTGGATGATCTGCGTTCTTTAGATTGCCCTTCTTTTCTTTGAAGCACTTTGCCGAATCTGACTCGATTTCTCAGCTTTTCTGGAGGACCCGAAAGGCTGCACTTTTGTGGCTGCACTTTTGTGAACTGCACCCGCTTCTCCTAGGGAGGCCAGTAGTGAGCAGGGGTGCTCCTTAAGCCTTGGTTCTTGCTTGACCTGCTCCGTAAGGATCTCCGATTTGGAACTGCCTATACAGGGTCTGTTGTGCACATGCTTCACAAAATGTGTGTAGTTAGAGAATTCCATGATCCATGAACGCAGTCTGCTTTCTTTCCAAGCACTGAGACACATACTGTAGGTTCTTGTCTTAAAGCTCTAAGTACACTGAGAAGCTTTGAAAATAATAGCGAGATAGGGTTAAATATATAAAAGTGCAATGATATTTTTATTGCTTGTATGCCCCTGGAAATAGCATTTTAAACTAATGAGCTGGCCGCCAACAGTGTCAAATATTGTACTGACTTGGCAAAAGCAGGGTTTTCATTAGCAGATGGCCAGCCGCAGAGATGATGGATTTGGCAGATCCGTCCAGTGTTTTCAAGCACTCATATAATTAACTGTTCTAAATAGCAGGTACTGACACACATGGGGCTAGGGAAAGGAATTAATTCATAGGGAAAATTAAAAGTTACTAGATGAGAAGGCACCAAGGGTCAGGGCCTCCCAAGCGGGGGTCTTCAGCACAGAACCAAGACGACTCCTTGCAGGGCACTTGGGAAGTGTCTTCCCGTGGGAGCACCAAACTCTGGGCCACCAACACGAGGGGATGTGCAACCAAGCAGAGGGGGAAACTCGTGTCTTGTCCTCACAAGCTGGGGACGAGGTGACGTCCACGCGCTCGGCCGGGGAGCAGTTAGTGCCCACACAGTGAGCCATGAGGGTGCTCCTCCCCAGGGGAGCTGGGGGGGCGCCAGGCCGCGCTACGCTTTGCTTGTCACCGTCACCGCGCTTCCAGGGACACTGACGGGGCAACCGGAAAAATGCAGGACGAAAAATAAAAGCAGCCATTCAGGTGGCAGGACATAAATAACACAGCAGTTGCTCATCCAAACACTGCTCCACGAGACATCCCAGAGGCAGCCCAAGGGTGGCTTCAGGCCTCCTTCAGCCCCCGGCAGCATCCTGCACATCGGGAAAGCCCTGTTTATCCCCAAGCAAGCTGCACCACAGCCATGGCACACGCGGCAGTCGTGGAGCCTCCACCAAGTTGCTGCCGCTGGTGTGAACGGGGCATGGAAGCCCCACGAGGCTGCCCCTCGGACAGGCCCACACCGGCGAGCCGGCCTGGACAACGAACGCGGCGAGCTCTGCCGGCTGCACATCAACACACACACACATCAACACACACATCAACACACACACACAAACACACACACACACACATACACACACACACACAGAAACACACAGACACACACACAAACACCCCCCTAGAGTCACCACGGAAAGGCCAGCAACACCCTGTCAAGCGTTCATTTCATACCGTCGTTTGAAAACCACATATGAACTTTTGAAGGGGCAGGGTTTGCTCATCCTGCGTCTGCATTTATTTAGTCTGTGCCTCACCTCCTATGAAAACACTCTTTCTGTTGACCGATTTCATCATTTCCTTCTGCTCAGTAAAACCCAGTTGTCCAAATCCAAGTGCCAGTGCATTTTTTTAAGACAGAAAAGCAGTA
>JAVCKT010060238.1:0-14158 GCA_032273925.1 Rhynchotus rufescens
TTGTATTAGACACAATTGCTACTGTATACAGCAGTTTTCCCAAGAGTTGCACAGAATATTGTGCAATATATAAATTGTGCTTAAGCCCCAAACAGCATGCCATTAAAATGCTTGCAAGGAACACCTTGCATTTTGTTTTCATGCATCTTATAAACACACCAATTAACCTCAATTTCCAGTCCATGTGCCATTGCCATTTGCTGCATTTCCTTTCTCACCTCCTCAGATCTGACTTCCAAATACCCAGCTCAAATTTATGGTAAAACAGGTAGCTGTTTTGCAGTGTGTATGGAGAGCCCTGCATTTGGGGCAGGTTAGAGATTTCTTTGTGGCCATACAGCTTTTTAAATAGTGTACAGTGTGGAGGCCTCCCTTGAAAAAACAGGAGTTTTAGCTTGGTCTCTCAGAAATAACAGAAATATTGATGCCATGAATCTGTACCTTGTGATTGCCTTAATTGGTCACCATTGCGATTACAGCGGTATGTCTTTGGAGGAGTATCTAGTTTGGTGCAGGGTATTGCTCACTTACGTGAGCGATAAGTCACATAAGTGAGAGCTTTGGGGTGGGGTACTAGGGTTTTGAGGTCACCAAGGGCATTGCTTGATTATTTGGTGACTGTGCTGTCTTTGCTCTGGTTTGGAGTTTTTTTGTTCAGTTCATTCAGCAGTTGGTGCCATGTGCCTGACTTCTCTATTATGGGTGCGGAGGCATCTTTGCAAGCTTCTGTAAACCTTGGTCACAAAAAGGAGGACTAAATTTGCTCTCCTTTGGGACTCTCGTGGAAAGGATGACAAATATCTTTCCCCCCGAGGGATATTCCAATGTTCTTTTGTTGGTGTTGAAATGTCTTCCGTGTAGTTCAGAGGATACTTGTTCACTAGGTTAAAAGTTAAACTTCTTTGATAATCAGAAATATTTCTGTTCCTGTATCAGCTGAGGAATGCTAAGAACTTTAATCAATGGTTCTTAGCACTGTTTGTTTGCGTGTTTCCTAGTTTTGACAGTTTGTTGCTGAAGCTGCTCTGTATTCACGCCACCTTTTCAGATAATGTGCTGCACTGATCCTTTTCTTGATTTTTCTTTAGTGCCTGTAGCCTTCTGTATCAACATCAAAGCAGCTCCCTGCTTTAATCCCATTGTAAACCTGAGTGTTGAGAAAGAGGAAGGATCTTGCTAGGAAATAAAATTTGCAACTGTAAATGAATTATGCTGCTTATCAAATTAGCAACTGGCTACTCTCTAAACTTAGTGAATGTTGTGGGTTTTGCAAGGGAAGGTAAGAATGTTTAATATCACCTAGCTGGAGTAAAGGATTAGTGAGAGGTGCGCACCACCGTTGCCAGGATGTGTTCTTCACTCATCTTTCTGTCATTTTGGATCCATTTTCTCCATGCTTTTATTTGGATCTTTTTTCTTCTGATCCTGATAATTTAATTGATTTCTTGTCTAGGACTCTAGACCTGGAATCTAGCACCTAGCAGAAGCCTGTATTTGCTTTGCTTAGGAGCTGTGGTTTGAAATAGCTACGGAGGAGGACACATGCCTTCTGTGAACACAGGCAGAGTTGCACTTCACCAAGTGAGAGGCTGAGTAAAAGCAGATTTGCTCTGCTCTGTGCATTTACTACAGCAAGGCTAGGTAGTGCCTATAAACCACCACCTGCCCCAAGCAAATTGCCCTGCAAACATTAGAAGACTAAAAGACATGACCTCACTTGCTGATGACAGCAGATCATCTGCTAGAAAATTGCCGGGAGATGTGTTGCGGAACATGAAAGACATGTTGCAGAACACCTGCCTTTGAAACTTGTGTAGGTTCAAAATGAGGGCAAGTCTAGGTGACACAGGCCTCAGGTACTACCTGACATTTCTTCTTTCTGAGCATTTCTTTTACAACTCTTTTTTTCAGTGCATCTGCTGCCCTTCGGCTGTCACCGATTGCCGGCTGCTGGCAGGATTCTGCAGTGTCCTTCCCAGTGCATTTTCTGCTCTCCCTGTCCCACCCATGGCTTTTCAGCCTCTCTTTGCTATTTCCCTGGTTTTCAGTTTTTCTCTCTGGTGATACTTTGATACTTTTCTGCAGGAAGAAAGAGACAGAAGAGTGTAAAATCACCTGACGTTGATCTCCGTGTTAAAAGGACGATCAGTTACTGTCTTAGCACACTAGCTTCTTTTCTGGAATCTAACTTGAATGAAAGAGGGGAGTGATGACAACGTAACTTGCCTTCCTATGTGCTCACAGAACAGGGTATGTATCTACTGCTATCATGAACAATTAAAAACAACGGCAATAGTATCAAAGTTCATTTTCTGCTGTTTACTGTGTAGAAAAGTGCAAGAGGCAGCATTTGTGATGAAATTATAGGAGCTAAGTGCCAAAATTTATTTTTCCTCTGCTGCCTCTAGACATACGTGCTTCCTAAGCTTGTGATATCCTCAGATTTCTCTGTGTTTCTTCTCTTAGATGTTTTGTTCATGATTTTTTACTGGTCTGTTGAAAATGACAGTATTTAGAACTCAATTTTGGCTCAAAATTGAGCATGGAAATGAGAGCTTTTGTGATATGCTCAGCCCTCAGGAATAGACAGTGAAGTTTTGCAGATCTTCAGCAAAGAGGCCAGGCTGCAGGAACTGATGCCCCTGAAGTCCTCACAGTCCTCTGCTGTGGAGAGTCTTGCTTTGGGCTGCCCCGTTGCAGGTGAGCGATGGTGTCTTCTCGCCAAAGCTCTGCTTAGCCACGAGGTTTCTGAGCACGGAGGCCTTGAGGAACAGGCGCTCAGCAGCAGGGCGGCAGGGAGAGCAGACTGGGAACCCTTCTGAGAGGAGGCAGCAGGGTCTGCGAGGGGCCCCGTGGCGCTTCTCCCAGGTAAAGGTGCCTGTGGCCTGGCCTGGTGCTGCAGGCTCTGTCCTCAGCACCCTTTAGCCTGTGTCTTGGGCAGTCAGGAGTGAGATTGGTCATGGTTGTCGGAGCTGAGAAGCATCCGTGTGCTTTGCTGTGCTCTGCATCTGCAGTCTGTGTGGGCTCTGCTTTGTGACCGCTTTCAGACGTCAACCCAGGACGGGCACCTTGTCTTCAGCATCTGAAACTCTCCAGGTAGCATGAGCTGAAGGGTGCTGGAGTTGTTCTGTGGTGTGATGTGCCACTGGAAGCACAGAGAGAGAAGGGCTTTTCTTTTCCCTCTTCATAGCAGTTTGTGGGTTTTGTTTTTCTTCCTTATATGTTTTTACACGTGATTGGTGAAGTCCCCTGTGACTTTAGTCATATGAGAGAGCAAGGAAGTGACACTATTTCCTGACACTTTGTTTGCTTATGTCCTCACAAAGTGCTTCCAGGGAGCCTGTCAGCCGCTCTCGTTTTCTTTTTCTGCCCTGGTGTTTGTAGTTTCTTTACTTTCCTGGCATGGGGCCCATGAGTGGCGGCTCCTCCTCCTGCAGCTGAGGCTGGACACAGGCACTTTGCTCAGGCAGGGAGGCGGCTGGCAGTGCCGCTGGCTGCAGGAGCCCGAGGGCACGGGGAGGTGATGGAGGTGCTGCCGGCAGGCGCGCGGCTGCTCCCCTGGGGCGCCGGCGTCGCGGCCGTGCTCCTCACCGTCGTGGCGGCCCTTTCCCTGCGCTCCCTCCTCGATCACTGGTGGCGGTGGTGGGTGATAAAGCCGATCCCGGGCGTCAGCCCCTGCCTTCCACTGGTGGGAAACGCTCTGCACTTTGAGCGGAGTGGAGAAGGTAAGAGTGTCCTCGCCGCCTGTGAGGTCCTGGTGCAGTGCAGGGCTTTGCTGCGGGGTCCATGTGGGGCTTTGCTGCTGGAGCTGCACCTGCCCAGGGGCCTTGGGGCTCGGCAGGAGCTGCCTCTGCAAGCTCCTGGCTGCGCTGTCACTGTAGGTCACTTCGGGGCTGTGGGCAAACTGCAAAAAAATGGGATGAGAAGCAGGGAAGTGGAGCAGAGCGAAGAGTGGAGCTCTGTAAGTGTGGGTGGTTATCAGAGATGAGATGGGGATCAATCTGCAAATGGATTGCAGGTTTTTGATCAGGTTCAGACCGACTTTTAATTCTTAATGATACAGATTGTGAATGTTACAAAAGTTTTTTTTTGGCTGCTTTCATGAGAAGTGATATTTCACAACATAGACGTCTGAATCCTCAGCATGGCCATTGCCTGTGATCCAGACCAGGCTTTTAGTATGGAGGAAAGAAAGCTTTTTTAAGCAATAGTCTTCTCTCCAAGTGAGCATGTATGCATGAGGGACTTGGCATGCTGAACTATTAAGCCATTTGCAAAACTAGCTCAGCCTTATGCATAAGGTACAAAATAAATTACTGAATCTTTTCAGTAGTAAGTAAGTACCTCAAAAGCAAATATTTCTGTGCCGATGGTGACAAATGGTACTTTCTTTTTGCTAGATGCTCAAGAGGGAATAAGCATGGTAAACCAGCCTTTTAAGTATGTTGCTTTGAACAGGAGCGCGTTTCTTTCTTGGGGAGTCTGGGCTGGTGTGTAGGTTGCCCTGCCTGTGCTGCGGGGGAGAGCATACACTTTGGAGCATCTTTGATGCCTGTGCAAGTCGGTCTGCGCCCCGAGCACATGCGTTTCTGTCTACCCCGATCCTTCAGGTGTGAAGGACTTGCTCCTTAACTTCCAGGCAAAGCCAGAGCAGAGGATTACTGGGTCACGGGAATGGGATGAAGACAAGAATGGTCCAGGTGTGGGCACCACCTGCATTGTCCAGTGCTGACTCATGCTGACCCAGGTCTCTCTGCCTGTTCGAGTGGGCATCCTGAAGCAGCGTCGCTCCCTTCCAAGCTACGGAGTGTTTGGAGGAAGCAGCTTGCCCCGAAGCTGGCCTTGAGAAGCAGGGTCACTGAATGTGCTTATGAGGCTGACTGTGAGGCAGTGCTTTTGTGAAAGAACATCCTTTCTGTCCCCAGAAAGCAGTTTGATGGAGACTTTCACATTCTGTCCAATATCTAATTCCCTTGATTATTGCTTCCAAGCTTTAGTTAAGCCCAGGACCTTCCTCCTTCATGTTTATTTCTCTAAATAGGAATGAAGATGGTAGATTAGATTTTTCATCAAAAAATGTAAAACTTAAGAAAAATGAATTTTTTGGGGGGAAGGAATTGTATAGTAAAATGTTGCCCACCTGATGGTTTTATTTATTGATAGCTACATACGAACTTCAGGATCTCCTGTCCAGAAAACTTGCGAACTTTTATCATGGTCATGTTAGAAAAAAATATCAGAAAAGTGCAAAATGAATAGATACTATTAAGCATTTTGGACAAAAGGTCATTAGAATTTGTACCTAAAACTAAATAATTCACTTGCTTGTCTGGATATCCATTAGGAAACAAACACTGCATATGTTTCCCTGGCTTTAGGGACCTTTGAATTGCCAACTCTACAGAGACGTTGGAAGGAGTCCTTTATCCTTTAATCTGGTTTCTGAAGGGCAGGGGCAGGGTTTAGTCCTTGAATATCCTGATAGCAGACACCACCACAAGAATTGCAGAATGAACCTTAATGCCTCCTGGGATGAGATAATTGCATCTGTGCATGAGGGGAGAACAATGGATGCTGTTTACTTTGATACATCAAGGTCTTTGACTCTTATCTCCCATGGTTTCCTTATAACCAAGCCAGCAGGATATGGATAAGTGGATGAGGCAGAGGGTGGAGAGCTGACTGGACTGTTATACCCAGCTTGTATGAAGTCCAGCTAGCAGCTTGATACCGCTAATGAGTGATATCTCAGGAACTGATCCTGAGGTCTGTTATTTAACATGTTTATTACTGGGGGATAGAGCAGGCTCTCTGCACGTTTGCACTGTGCCAAGTTAAGGTGAGTGGTTGATACTGGAGTCATTGATTCATTAAGTCTTTGCACCTCTAGAGGTGGGGACATCCAAACTGCCAGATCCACAAAGCCTCATGCTGAGTCATTTCTCCATCAGTAAGTTTTCAAAAGGACAAGAGTGGAGTTTGATCCTGAAACTGTCTACCATCATTGCCTCTGCTGCAATTGCAAATTGTCAGGGATGGTGAGGGCTGTGAAGGGGTGGGAGCATGTAGGAGGGTGTGAGTAAAGTGCACATTGATGACAGGGTAAGGAAGGGCTCCAGAGATTATCTTCAGTCCCAGGGTGGGCGTTCTCAGAGATACAGATGTGCAGGGCTCTGCCACTGGAGTGTATTACAGTGCCTCCATGTGCATTACAGTCTCACTGCCTCTGAATGAGGTCTTGGATAAGAAAAGGCTTGATGTCCTTGGATAAGCAAGTGTCTTAAAGCAGCATTCTGGCTAGTGTCAGATAAGGGTAAATGTGAACATACCCTTAACTTTGGTATCATTCAATTTATCAGAAAGTGCAGTAGTACAGAAGTCATCCCTTAATGCAGTGTTCTAATATAGCTTTAAAGTTGTCTTATCTAGAGCAAGCTAGAGTGTGGACATAAACCAGTAATGTTGCAATATATAAATGAATGCAGAAAAGGCAGCTTGATTTTAGCAGCAATGTAAAACTACAGCAAACATCATTTTAGGGCATATTAGAAAACACAGATCAAGCAGGAATTCTTATCTATTCAACCAATGATTTTATCTGTTTTAATTTGTTTTCACATTCCAGGTTTTTTTAAACAACTGCAACATTATTGTGAAGAATTCAGGAAATTACCACTATTAAAACTTTGGGTAGGACCATTGCCTGTAATGGTGCTGTATGACCCTGACAGTGTGGAGGTGAGTGTGTTTGTCTCTTCCTGTACCTATTGCACTGCCACATAAAAGCAGTGCCCAATCTGTTAGACATGCCATACTTTCTGTGAAAAAAAACTGAGAGTAAGGGCTTGCAAGGATGTTGAAATGACACTGGATGTTATCCTATGACCAGCTGGTAAAGAAAGGATGAAGGTGTGAAAGAGAAACCCAGTCTCAGAAAAAAACAGTGCAAAAGACAGGATGAGCAAATGAGTGCAGCACATCAATATGTTTGCTAGGGAGAAGCATGTCCTTCAGCTTTATTTCTTAACATGTGTAAAAGGTTTTGCTCCCCATAGCTGACCTGATATCAAGCAGAGCAGACTGCACCTCTGAAACAGGGATAAAACACCGTGAAGTGGCTGTGGTGAGAGTGTGTATCTGAGTGTCCTTCACATCAGAACTCAGCTGGCCCTCCTATATCCCCCCGAGCTGTGGGGCATTTCAGTGTCAGGACAGTGAGGATGCATGAAGCAGCATCAGCTGAATTAGTCTGTTTCCATCTAACAAGGGATGCTTTGTGCCCTCCCTTTCTTTTCTGACAGATTATTCTGAGCAGTTCGAAGCACATAGAAAAATCCTACCTGTACAAATTTCTACAGCCATGGTTGGGCACTGGACTGCTGACGAGGTATAGTAAAATGCAGGGGCAGAGCTGGCTTCAAACCTTGCAGGGTATTTGATAGGAGGAGGGCTTGGAGACAGTGCTGCTGAGTGGAGTCCCTGGGTAGAGGCATGGAGGTAATAGCTGCAGAAGTCTTATTTCTTTTTTCAGTTCTTGTGATTGCAGACAAGAGTGTTTATTTCTGTGTATGTTCACAGTCCTTCCAAGACATCATGAGGCTGTCATGATGTCACAGGGAGAATGACCATTGCTAATTTTTCCTAGAAGAAAAATTCACTCTTAAGTGAGTGAATTAAAGTTTTAAGGTGTGGTGTCTGACGTGTGGTGTCTTGATGTTACACGCCAGATCTTTTGGCCGTTATCATGTCTGACTGTCCTGAGTATTCTGACTGAACACACCTATGACTGTGTATATTGCTTATCTCTGCTACAGGAGCCCAAATGGGTGTGAAGGTCTTGAGGTTGGTCATGCTTTGGGGCAGCATAGGAGAGGATCTGCCCCCTGTCCTTGATTTTGTATGGAGAAAGAAAATGCAACCCGGGAAAGAGGGCAAGTTGGGAGTGGGAGGGAGGGATTAGTGCCCTTCGTTGTCTGATGGATAGTAAAAGGTTCTCTTCATCCTTAGCGATGGGCTGTCATCGGTAGCAAAGGGCAGAGAGCTGCGGTCCCTTGTGGCCAAAATGGCATGTGCTCCCCGTAACTGTTCTGTCCTGAGTGGGACTTTTGTCTCCAGGTAGGCTTCTAGAGATTGTGGTTTTCTTGTACTCACAGAAATGTCAGATATTCCAGCTTCAATGAGCAGGCAGCAGTGAGAGACCTTGAGCTGAGATGCCTGGTGAAGAAGTACCCTGTGTAGTCAGTAGATGGAGGCAGCCACAGGTGCAGATTTGCAGGGAAGATGGGAGAAGTTGGTGCTTTGATGCAGGGTGCTGGTTTTGTGCTATAGACAGACACCCCCAGCACTGTTTTGAGGTGTGTGGCTGTGCAGTGGTGGGAGTCTTGTCTCCAAGAGGATGTTTTAACACTTCCCTCTGCCCTTTGAATTGTGCAGCACTGGAGACAAGTGGCGGACACGGCGGAAGATGATAACGCCCACGTTCCACTTTGCAATCTTAAATGACTTTCTGGAAGTTATGAATGAACAAGGGAATATTTTGGTGGAGAAACTTGAGAAGCACGTTGACAAGGAGCCATTTAATGTCTTTATTGATGTCACTCTGTGTGCTCTCGATATAATCTGTGGTAAGTCCTCTTTGGCTGTCGTGGAGGGGCTGCGAATGCTGAAGCTCATGAGTACAATTGCTGCTGCGTGACAGCTGTGAGGACATGGTTGAAGAGGAACGTCCTTGCTTCCTCTCCAAATTGGTTTCCATGCTCCTTTTTCCCCCACTCTGCCTCACTCTGCCAACTGGTCCACGCTTTCTTGCCCGCAAGCAGGTGAGCTGGGCTGGTGTGGCAGGGCAGAGGTAGGTGTCTAAACTGAGGCTGTGTTGAGGAGCTGCAGTCCTATGTGTGGAAAAGGAAAGCAAGGCCACGGCCTGGAAAGGGCTGAATGCATTGCCCTGTGCAAGGGGGTTCTGAGGCACTGATGGGAGGCTGTGAGCAACGTGACCTTGCTGTGCGCGGTGACTCCCTGTGTCACTTCCCATTCATTCAACCCACATCCGCTTCCTCTTTGCAGAAACTGCCATGGGCAGGAATGTGGGTGCCCAGGAGAATAAGGACTCGGAATATGTTCGTGCTGTTTACAGGTAAATGGAGGCCTTCCTTGGCTGCTTTGTAGCTGGGTCGGAGTTGATACTGCTTATGTCAGAAGTGTATTTACTGTTTGGGGAAGTGTTGGGGGGAACAAGAGGAGGTCGAAAGCCAAAACGGCCAAAAAAACCTTATGCAGTTCTCAAAATTCCTTCTAGGATGGGTATATTCAAAAGGAATCTGAGGCTGCGAAGAGGCTTCGGTTGCTATTCGCTTAGTCAACTAACGTTGGTTACATCAGTTAATGTAACCAGGCATTAACTAATAAATTAATTATTGGTTTTAGAGGTAGAAAGAACTGCAGCATTGCAGGTCAGCATGATTGCCAGAGTTGGGAGGGTACTAATTTAGGCAGCACGTTAAAGCTTGAATCACTGCTCTTCTGCAGTGGTATTTACCCTGTTCAAACTGTACGCAACTGCCAATGGGTTAGGAAAAGCCATGGTCTGTACTGGCACTGCAGAGGTGCTTGAAGCCACTGTAGTGGTTCACTATGTATGGTAGGTAGCCACTTCGGGTGTCCTTTTTAGGCTTGTTGGGACAGATAGGTTATATAAAGAAGGGTAGGGTTAGAGATTTGATTGCTGCATGTGCTGCATGTCATATGGACAGGCAGGTCTTCCAGAACTTCCAGAGGGCTCTTTCAGGTCACAGGGCAGATACTTGGGAGAGCTGGCACATCTTTGCAGGACATGGTCAGTGCTCTGGATGTGAAGAGCAGCTGAGTAACTGAGTAACTGAAAAGGTCTGTTTCAAGAGAATTCTTCCTAAATGACAGTTGTATGATCTCCTTCTCAGAGATCAATGTTTAAAGAAGTAGTTTATGGTGATACTGACATGCTGGGACAAGTACAGAAATTTTGGGATGCTCTGAAAATAAGAAGCAAAGACAAACAGCTTTCCCATTAGGTCAATGTGCTTAAACCTACAAGTTATGTTTAGCTCTGGTATGTAGAGATATACACATCTAGTAGATTTAGATTTTTTCAAGAAATGTAACTTAATGTAATTGTTGTGTCCCCCTAGGATGAGTGATCTAATCCAGCAGCGACAGAAGAGCCCTTGGCTTTGGCCTGATTTCTTATATGTGCTGTTCAAAGAAGGAAGAGAGCACGAGAGGAATCTCAAGATCCTTCACAATTTTACAGATACAGTATTAGCCTCTTTCTTTTCATGGGGGAGTCTAGCTGATAGAGAAGCTCTACACAAATAGAGATTTTCCGTAGGGGCAATGAGGTTCCCCATTGTGTGTGAATCCTCATTCACATAAATGCACTTATCTTATTTGGGCTGTCAGAAAGACAGCTCCTTATCTGTCTGTAAGTTTGTAGCAATACTAGTTACTTGAAGTTCTCTTGTTCTGAGAAGGATGGAGATGTTCGAAGCTCTTGACCTCTTTCTGGATCTTTAGTCTGGGAAGGTAGACACTTGATTATATCTCTGATATGCTGCTTTTTAATTTTTTATTTACTTTTTGGTAGTTGAAGCAAACTTGTGGGATGTACATGGACTGCGTGCATGTGCTTCATGTTTCCTATTGCTAACATAATGTTTTGAATCTCAGGTCATTGCAGAAAAAGCTGCAGAACTTGAAAACCTCAAGCAAGGGAAATGTGATGCTGATGGCAACCGTGAAGGAAGTGGCCTCCAAAAGAGAAAAGCTTTCCTGGATATGCTCCTGAGTGCAACAGATGATGAAGGGAACAAACTGAGCTACAGAGACATTCGTGAGGAAGTGGATACTTTTATGTTTGAGGTGCCAAGGATATCTTTGTTTCCTGTACACTGGAAAGAACTCTTCCCTCCTATGCTGTCCATACTGTCTCTCAGGCTCCTGTTCCTGATAGTTCAATGAAGATTGCAACTCGTTTCTTATATGCATTGCTGATAGTCCAGGCCTATGCTAGGAGATGACACAGGAACCAAGCAGATGAATGTAGGTCCATATTGCTGTGCAGGTGTGCTGGAGAGTTTGTGCTTATGCCTTGCAAGAGCTGTGGGGAGAGAGTGCACAGAGAGAGAAATTCAGACTTGTAGAGCAGCAGGAGTCAGTCATGGGGGTTGTGAAGAGAAGAGCAACCAGTGAGAGACCTCATCGGAGACAGAGTGCAAAGCAAAGACTGTGCTAGTTCCCCCAGCTGAAAGAGAAAGCTTTAGGAGTCAAAGGAGAGGGAAGCAGGATGTTTGGTCGTTTGAGTTGAACCCTTTTCCCCTTTTTCAGGGATCACTGGTCATATTATATCTTAATAATCAATGTGATGGATAGAGTTCTGCAGGCTTGACTTTTTCTTTTGGTTGCTGGGCTACTGAGCCAGCCCTTCCCTAATAGCCACACAAGGAGTATTTACACATGCTGCCTGTGCACAGCGGTAGTGTTGAAGTGAATGTCTTTGTGAACCTCTAGGGCCATGATACAACGGCAGCAGCGATGAACTGGGTGCTGTATTTACTGGGACATCATCCTGAAGCCCAGAGGAAGGTTCACAGAGAACTGGATGAGGTGTTTGGTACATTTGCCTTCTTTCTTTACTGGGTTTGAGGAGATGTGGTCTTTGTGGGGGGAGCTATGACATTTAGGGGGAGCATGTGGTAGTTGACAGGAGATCCCCAAAGGGGGCTGGGGTCACTGAAAATGGGATGTGTTGGTCTTATTGCCTCCTGTTTGTTTGCTTTCTGGACAGGTAGCAGTGATCGTCCAGTCACGATGGATGATCTGAAGAAGCTCCGGTACCTGGAGTGTGTTGTGAAAGAAGCTCTTCGGCTCTTCCCTTCGGTTCCGCTGTTTGCCCGCAGCTTACGGGAGGATTGTTATATTAGTGAGTAGGAGCACCCTAAGCTGCCCCAGCAATGCTAGGAAATGCAGTCATTCCAGTCAGCTGTGCAGTCGGATCCTTGCTGTTACGTTGACCGTTTTCTCTTGTCTTTCCCTTTCCCCCCTCAGAAGGCTACCGAATACCGAAAGGCACAAATGTCATTGTTGTAACATATGCGCTGCACAGACACCCGGAGATCTTCCCCGACCCTGAGGAATTCAGGCCCGAGCGGTTCTTCCCTGAGAGCTGCAAGGGGAGGCACCCGTTCGCCTACGTGCCCTTCTCAGCCGGTCCCAGGAACTGCATCGGTGCGTGGCTGCAGGGAGGTGCCTGGTGACCGCTCGGGCTGCGCTGGCCGCAGGGCGGGGAGCGCCTCCGGCACGGGGTGCTCACATGCTTGATGGTCCTCGCTGAAACACCGAGTGCTCTCTCCCAAGTTAGCTTCATGCTTGAGCTGGAGGCACGTTTTGTTTTCTCCCAGGGGGTTCTTTATTTCCAGAGGCCAGTGTACATTCAACTGGTGCCTCCTTTCCATTGCCTGTGCAGCCTGGCAGCACGTTAGGGGGATGCTGTGTCAGGACAGCTTCTGCATTTCTGGTCCTCGTGCCTGCAAGAGAAGCCATTGTGGAGCAAGAGCAGGGGGTCCTGAGTTTGTTTTGCTCTGGAAGTATATTGTCTGTCTGATGGTGCTCTCTGCTGGGTGTCCCAAACATGCAGCCTGCAGTAGAAGCATTTTTCCTCTTTTTTTTCTGATGCCTCAGCTGCTCTCCCATTCCCACAGGTCTCCTAGAGCTTGTGCTCTTCATTCAATGGGCATGTTAACTCTTCAGGTCCCAGAGACACCCTACACTTTTGTCAGTGCTAAAAATTATAGGAATCATTGTTTACATTATAGAACATATGAAAGGGTATGAATTTCTCCTGTGCTAGTCTTAAGTGTGAAAGATGAATATTCAGGAATTGTCATACCTTTTACAAGAATGTGGAATTCATTTTGTTCAAATTTTAAAGTTTCTATTTCTGAGGTTTGTCTCATTGGCAATAGATGTCCTTCACATATGTCCTTCACATATGTCCGTTCCATTACTGCATACACATGTGTATAGACATCCATCTGCACACATTTCCTAGACAGGAGCCCACAGAAGGTACACAGCACTGGCTTTTTCTGCCCTTAACCTGTAATTTAATGTTAGGTGAACTTCCTGGACTGTGGCATTTTTTCTCTTTTGTTTTCCTCGTGTTGAAGTTGCAAACTTGACAACAACGCCTCTTTTGCTGCCCTGTAATGTGTAGGTCAGCGCTTTGCACAAATGGAAGAGAAAGCCCTACTGGCCCTCATCCTGCGGCGCTTCTGGGTGGACTGCTGTCAAGAGAAAGAAGAGCTTGGGCTGTCAGGGGAACTGATTCTTCGTCCAAACAACGGCATCTGGATCCAGCTGAAGAGGAGACCAAATTTCCAGTCCTAATGATGGGAAATTCAATGTTATTTTCTTTAGAAATGAGAACAGCAAGTGTGTTATGTAGCTGAAATATTTTTTGACAGTTTTGCTCACTACTTCAAGAGCCTCAGCAGATGTTTGTTCCTGTTTTGCCAATCAGAATGCATATGAGTTACTCATGGGAACAAATCTACAGGGTCTTATTTGTTTGTTTGTTTTCTCCTCCTTTTTTCCTCTCAAACAGTAGCATGTGTCTACTAAGGCTGCTGTATCCCACCATACCGTCAGGTCAAGGACATGTGCAATTCACTCACTCATTCAGTAGAATAAAGGTGTCATAAATCCCAATTTGGAGTCACAGATGTCTCCCAGAGACATTCACAGATACTTAATAACTTCTTCCTTCTTCCCACATTCTACTTTATGAAGCCTTGTATTTTGATGGAGGAGAAGACAACCACACAATAGACAAAAGCAGATAATTGTTAAAGATGATATTTTTCTGAATACTCTTCTCTTTATATTGGCACTATAATCACCTTGATTTAGTCCATGGAAACATGTTAAAACGTGGCCTTAATCACTCAAGCCAAGCCTCATGAATTTGAAGGCTCCCAGCTGTAGGTAGATGGTACTTTGGCTTTTGAATGAGCAACCAGAAGTCAGAGCTGATGCAGCTGATACTGGACTGCTCCATCTCTAATGATGCATGTGTTACCAAGTAAGAAAGACATAGCCTGTGCTTACTGCTTTTCTTGATTTTATA
>JAVCKT010060333.1:0-16136 GCA_032273925.1 Rhynchotus rufescens
GAAATTTTAATCTTGTAATATTGGGGAAGGGGTATTAAAACCTTAGAGTTCTTATTGCTTTTAAGGAAAAAAAGTACTGATGTTTTGACATTTCTAATGTCTATGAAGAGACTTCTATTTTTGACCTTCAGCCTAGGATGGAATTGGACTATCTTCTCACTTCTGGAAGTGTTTCGCTCTTCCATATTCAGCTGTTAGCTTCTCAGTGACTGTTTTGTCCTTGATGAGCTATGGAATGTGCAGAGGGCACAGAAACCGCATCACCTTAACAGTTTTGAATGGGATCTTTTTAATGCACCTGTGGGATTTAGAGGTCTGGACTCGCGCTGTTAAAGGAAATCACATCCTCAGGGAGCCCATGTTGCAGAATCCGTGGAGATCTTTACCTTCTCTCAAGGCAAGAAGCTCTGTAGCTTGCAAGCACTCAGTTGACATGAAGAAAAAAAGATGTAAAAAAAGATGTAAGAGGTGAAGCGCCAGCCTGCAGGCCATGAAAGGGTTACCTTCCGAACAGCACCGAAATACCTGCCTTGGTTCTGTGATAAACCCGGGATGTGCTGAGGTAGCTGCACCAGGGCGAGTGGCAGGGAGCCACACCGTCCATGCACAGGTCCGGAGTTGCCCTGATGGATTATACTGAAAACCAGAACCAGGTTACTTTAGCTAAACAGGATTGCTTGCAGGAGCCAAGGATGCAGGACTGGATCCTAAGGGTTTAGGAGATGTTTGGGTTGGTGCTAGCTAGGTATTTTCAGTTGTATTTTCATTATAGTACATTTTTTTCTTTCTTTATATCAGTGAATTTATATGACTTCCAGTGGCACAACAAAAACTACAGAGTTTAGTATATGGATAATTATCTTTAATAGCTATTATTAAAATCAGCCTCAGTAGGTTTCCCTTTAAACTGGGTACTGTAGGAGTTTCAGCTTTACATTTGGAACATTGCATGCTTAAAACCTACTGGGTAAACATTTGTAATTACAAGCACTTTGTTTTTATTTTAGCCATTATTTCATAATGGAGAAGTATTTGTTAATAGAATGGTTTTCAAGCAATGTGCTCTTACACAATGCTGTAATATCACGATTTTCTGCTTTCTGGGCAACCATGGATTCTCTGGTTGCTGAAGCAGATCTTCAAACCGTCCCGCAGCCAGCAGGCCCTTCTGAAAGGAGAGGGCTCGAGCTGTCTCTGCCTGTCCGAGGGCAGACACAAGAGCTGCCGAACTGCACTGTGCAGTTTGGATCTGTCGGTGAGGGCAGTTCAAGGAAATGAGGGTGATGATAGCTAAGTCTGGAGTCGGTGCACACAGACCTCCACAACACTTACCTTGGTTATTTGCCTCACTGCCTTCCTGCAGTCAAGGCAGCTTCATGAGCAACCCTGGAGTTTTCCAAAGGGTGTGTTGCATACACCGCAGCTTGCCTGGAATGGCAGAGCTTACACGCTTGCTAGAGCAGTTCAGATCCAACACTAAGTTGCATTTTGTAAATTGATAAATGCCATGAAGTTCTTTCCAATGTTTCGTAGTAGTATATACAAGGCGATGTAATTTAGTCATACCATTACTTTAAGAATCTTCATAAGAATCTTCATAATCTTCATCCTTTCTTAAGAAAGCACAGTAGGTAATTATGGTTATTTACTGTAAATGTAGTCTTTTTTTGTAAATGTGTCAGCACACAAAAAAAAAAGGAAATGGTACTTAAACATAGGAGACAAGTTATGTAAAAGTAAGAACATAGGTCAATAATATGAAATATAGGTTTTATTTATGTACAGTATCATTCTAATATTTACTTGTTTATATGCAGAAACAAACCCGTAAGATTCTGTACTGTATTCTCTGAAAGCTTTTAAAACAGGCTCTGCCATTTTCTTTGGTGAATATATTTGCATATAGCTTTTGAGTTTATTGGAAATCCATGTAAATGATGGCAAATGGTAAATGTGCTATATTACAATGAAATGAGTCTAATTTAAAAATCCGGGGAAATTCAATGAATTGAAAGCTTTTTATAAAGTCAGTCGCCAGACAGAATAAAACACAATAAATAAGCTTTCTCTTCTTTTTTTCAAAAGTCTGTCTCTATTGTCTTGTTTGTTTTTCTTAACAAATATTTTACTTCTTTGCAATCACTGCGATTTGATAGAACTTTCTTTGCTCAAAGTATTTTGCGCTGACTTCATGAATTTTGGAGTCTTGTTTTTGTTGCATAGCACCTTACTCACCAAAGCCAGAGTCCTGCCAGGATCCAAGCATGTGCACAACTGTGACAATTTGTCTCTCAACTAATGCAAGAACTCCCACGAACACGCTGGCCCTCTGCTCTTTTAGTATGTGCAGGTACTGGGCTTGGGCCTTTAAAGGTTATGCAGCTTTTGGCACTTTTAAAGAGCTGCGATTACCAGCTTTATGGGTTATTTTCTGAAACTGTATGGCATTTGATTCCTTGTTCTTTAGTAAAAACGTGCTGCAGGTAGCGTTCCAGAGCCATTGGCTTGAACTCCTCTGTCAAGAAGGAGACTCTTAATTTGTGTAAAAATACCTTTAATAGGCTGCCTCCGAGTGCTTTAGGGACAGCCAGAGCAGGGCCACGGCTGAACATGTAAAACCTCACGGTCTGGCTTCTGCACGTAAGTCTAACATGAGGAAATACCATCTTTCCAGCACGTCCCTGGAGCCAGGCTTCTTTGCACATGAGGTTGAAAAGGGGCACGGCCTCCTGAGACTTGTATCCTCTGCGAGTCGCACCTTGCTCCTCATTAGCTACAGAGGAGAGAAGAGCACCCAATTAAGGCTAATGAGTTACCGTGCTGGAAAAGTCACAGCGCGGCCACAGATGAGTTAGGCTGTGCTTGGAGGCTGACAAATTAGATTGGCACCTACAAATAGTCGTGGTTTATTATCAAGCTACTGGCTCTGTGTTTGGCCTGGCTGACAATATAAGGTTAGAGATCAGTTATTTTAATATTCAAAGATACAGGGTTATAGGCCATATACGAGACTCCTGTAAAACTAAGGAAAACTGCATGTGAAAAATCATTCAGTATTAATATTCAGATAGCTCTTTACTGAATGTTTGTTCACAGACCAAAAAGCTGCAAAATGTATAATTTGATATTCATATTTTAAGAAGTAACATGTTGAATAAAGGCCAGTATAGGTTCTTCTGCTGAAACGTGCATGCATGATTCTTTTTTTTTTTTTAAACTCGTATTTCCAAACAGCCATAAAGTAGTGATACTACAGTATAATCTATAATAACTGCAACTATATATAGTACCACTGTATAAAGCAGTGATCCTACAATGGCGAGCCTCAGGTTGGAGAACAAGCACCCAGAACTATATGGCTGGTTAAGATATATGCAAACATTTGGGAAAGGAAAGACATGAGGGTCTTTCTTCTCCACTGTCTTTGACGCCACTCTGTGAAGTGTTAATGGCAAAACACCTTGGTATGCAAACTGTAGTATACTGCAGTGACACCTGCTGTTTAAAATAGTTATTCCCTTATGAAACATGACTGGAAATTTTACTCTTTTTTTATGGGGTACATATGCACACAGAGATCCTCAGGCCATGCTATACAAGGTTAGATTGAACTGGAAAGTGCTGGAGCTCCAGAGTGGCTTTGACACTGCTTCGTACAAAAGGCATCTGAGAGATTTGCAGTGACCCAGTCCTTCAGGAGAGGCTCTTCCTCCTAGCACTCCAGCTGCCAAGATGCTTTATCACTGCTTCTTCCCAGTTGGTTATTACACAGATCGGGTTGACCCTTAATATAATTCACACAACTGGAATTTAAGTGCAGCCTTTGTGGCAGGAGTGGCAGGCGAGAAGAGAGAACTGATTCTCCAGAGAGAATTATGATTCTCCAGGATGGATTCACAGCTCCTGCTTACCTCTGTGCTGTAATGCTATGTATCAGACTATAGGTACAATAGCAGTACCATAGACACTTCTAAAATACTCCCTAGCAAGGAGCTTATCAACAAAAGCAGCCAAGGTCTATATGCTTTTAGATGCTACTGAAAGGGAATGTAAATCACATCATCAGTTAGGACAATTACGACTGTAAATTATAAACTAGTAGGATAATAATAGGATAATAAGGATGATTCCTACAGACCATAGTTTGCTACAAGATGTAGAAAAGGAAGATTTGTTAGCAATTTAGACTGCTTAACAATATCTATTATATACAGCTTTTTGTGACCTATTTTGAGAAGCGTATACATGTGTTACATTTCTGTAGTTAATCTTTGAAATTCGGGAAGGACAAAACCCTAAGGCTAGCGCTGTACTTTTTACTTGTCTGAGAAATTCTGTAAGGATTTAGGTGAGCTTCAGAAGCCAAGCTACTCTGGAAGTCAATGGTTCTCTATTTTAAATTATATGAGAAATAATGGCAGCCAGAAAAAAAAAAAATAATAAAGAAAAGACCTGAATTTCTAAGGTTGGGCTTCTGCCTCAACAAACAGCAGCTCAAGGCTGTGAAAGGGTCGAACTAAGACCCTCTCCAGCATGTACCCTAAGGCACTAGCACTTAAAATTAGCATTCAGAGGTCTTTTCCTCTCTTACCTGCAATCTATTCTCAGCAGTAAAGGACAAAAAAAAAAAAAAAGGTAGGTGAGGATAAAAAGTTGTGGGCGGCTGTAGCCCTGATGCAGCGCAGAGGCGCTGCGCAGTGCACGGCAGTGAGTCTCGTCTCGCAGCCGGCCGCAGACGCTGCCCCTCTGCTGCCTCTGGGTTTCACTGCGGTGCCTGAGGCTTGGTGGAGAAAAGGGCACCGACCAGCAGTTCCTAAGCTTTGTCTTCAGGCACACCTAGGAACTGCTATGAACGAAAAAGGCCCACATGAAGACTTAAGTCACAATTGCAAGCACTCAGACCACAAGGAAACGCTGTATTCCGCTTGTTCACAGATTCCTCAGCTATTCCACTTGTCCCTTAGCTCTTTCCATAATGCATTTGCTTACTTGCTTCCGGAAGGGAGTGCAGAAGTAGCACTGTGATCTGTTTTCAATGACCCCGTCTTTAATTGCTTGATCATTTCTTCACAAAAGAAATTATCTCTGTGGCTTCTAAGCATAAAAATAGCACGGAGCTTTATTAAGTGTGTGAAGGGAGCAATTAATCTATGATTTCTCTTTTCATGGATTCTGCAGCCTAGGCAACACTCAACTCAAAGGTTTGGTGTGTGTTTGAAAGGCAGAAATGCCTATGACATGTCTGGTGGTGGATGCCTAAGGAGTGTTAAATGGACAGGTAACAAGACTGTGTCCTTCGGATATGCAACTAAAACAGTCACCAGGCAGCTCGGAAGAGCAGGAGGAGAGGAGTGGGGAATAAAGTCCATTCCCCATTATTCATTGTAATAGGAAGCTTTGGATGCCCTAGAGAAGAAGCTGGAGCAATCATCTATAGTGGGAACTATCAGAAAACTTACTTAGGAAAGAACATGGAAATGAGTGAAGAGCCTCCTGGCAGAAATGCTTCTGGTTAGTTGTGGTTAGGGTATGTAAACGTGATTCACAGAAGAATCAAGAGTTCGGAAGCAGGGAATTCTACCTCTGGAAACGTTTGAGCTAAAGGCAACGCCACCACGAGGGAAGAGGAGATGGCCTGGGGCTTCTGCTGCACCTGCCAGGGCATGGGCAGAATTAAAAGCAATGCAATGTTCAGCTGCCTGAGGCGGCTGTACAAGAAGTTTTTAATAAAATTAGTAATTTTAGGTTAACCTAAAAAGCCTCAAACCAGAAACTCTCTTTCTGGGCCTGAAGCCAGCATGTTTCCATTTACTTCCAAGGGCAAATGCTTTAATATGTATGGAGGATACTTGTGAGGATATTATAGCCGTAGGTGCCTTAACACTAAAGAGTAACTGTCTAGGTCCTCCATCCAACATATGTTTAAAAGGAGTTTTGTAACAAGCAGCATAATGAGAACAAATTGCTTGGGGTAGCCCCTGGGGACAGTGTTAAAGGTTTGTCCTTTCCCTCCCGGGGCCAGCCTAAGATAGGCAGGTACTGCCTGGTACTCCTGTTCCACCGTCTGCTCGGACTGTCGTGTCTGGGAAGAAACCTGTGCGATGGGTGAGGTGAGGCCAAACACTGTTTGTAGTGTGAGAAAAACCAGCCTGCAGAAATGCTTGGGGCATCCCTGGCTCCTGCAAGAGGGAGCGTATGAGCGCATTCAGAGACCAAGCAAGCACCAGTGCACCCAGCTGGGGGGCACGTGCCCGTCAGTCAGAACGTGCACCCAAGTCCCTGTGCACCCAAGTGCCCGTGGCAAATTTGCAGTTAGCCAGTGCAGTAAAGCACAGGTCATCTTCATTATAGGGTATTGGGAAAGGTGGAGTGCTGCCTAACACTTTGGATTGCATTCAGAATTGATCCAGAGGTGGACTAGAACTCATTCAAGTTCAAGATCTGGCTTAAGAACTAGTCTGGTCAGGCCAGGCCTGAGAAGACATCAAGCATGTCTCCCAGGGACAACTGTGGACCAGCGTGGCCCTCTGGGGAGGTTCTGGGTTCTTCTGTTCCAAACGGGAAGCAGGTGGGAGCTCCTGCACATGAGAGACTCCTGTTTGTGCCTGGTGCGATGAGATAGCTGAGAGGAGAGGTGGGAGAAAGGGAAGGGACCGAACACAGATAGGACTAATTTTCCTTTTTAACATTCCAGGGCTGAATCAATTATTAAAATTTCAGTCATCTCTGGCCAAGAGGCAGGGCAGGAAGATGCTGCAAGGCAGGTACCCAGGCGCTTTCAAACGTCTCAGAGCTCTCAGAGGTTTAAAGTTCAAAGCACTGACTGCAGTACCTGGTAGCGCTGGCAAGTGCTAAGAGGAAACCTCTGGCTTGTGCTAGGACCTCGGAAAGGGAAGGAGCGGAGCTGCTGCCACAAGTTGGGCAAGGGCTTTCCTGAATTTCTACTGCCGCTCATTAAAGCTGCTATTCCCGTGCCTGGCCAAAAGGACAGAAAAGGACAGGGAGGGGATGGGGCTCTTAGTTTTGAATGGCTGTGTTATCTCCTTTTTGCCTGCCCAAGCCTAGCTTTTTGGCAGTACATTCATGGGTGAAAGAATTATTGACTATGCCACTCAGCTTGAGCTTGGTTTAGGCAGCAACAAAGTTCTGTTGTTTTGGTTTGTTGACGTTGTTTGGTTTTGGAAATGGGTTTAATTCAGAAACGGAAAACAATGCTCTATGTTACTTAAAGTGAAAAATTGTTCCTATTCCTTGTTAAGGGTGGGTTCTCTTTGTTTATTTTGGTTTTGGTCTTGTTTTGCTTCTCCCTCCGCGGTGCTATTTTGAGTTCTAGCATGTCTGCTGTGCAGAGGCTGAAGTGCCTGGTTGGGTTGTTTACAACAATTTCTCTGTGCATTGCCAGGCTTTTCTTTCATTCAGCACAGTTTCGTAGGCCTTGTACAAAACAAGCCACAGGGAAAATAAATTGAATAATGGGAGTTCAGCAGCCCTCAGAAGCTGTCTCTAGCCCTGACGACAACGTAAAAGCATGAAACACCCAGGACAACTTTCCAATTGGACTCAGAAGCTTCAGTACTGAGATTCACTGCTGAGGGCTTTATTTCTGGAATTGAGGAGCTTCGATTTTGAGTGTCTTTAAGGTGGGCTCTGTTCACTACCCAGATTTCGGTCCGGTTCTGCCGAGGGTGCAACAGTCGCCCTCGTCACTGCTGTCGAAGTGACTGTCTGACTGAGATCGCTGATTTCAGGAGACTTTCTCCTTTGCTGGGGAGCCCAGACCTGCTTCTCTGGGGCAGTCGTGCCTGGCTGTCCGCACGGGCAGCCATCAGGGCACTGAAGCTCTTTGTCCCACTGTAGAACCACAGAGTCATTATGGCTGGGAAAGACCTTCAACACCAACGAGCGCACCCGTCACCACCATGCCACAAAACCATGTCCCTGAGTGGCTATGGAGCAGCTCTGCAGGATTTCCCAGGCCCAGAGAGGGGGGTGGGAACAGTGCAGAACTGGGAGAGAAGCATCTCCCTGGGCTAGCAGCACATGCAGCACGTGCAGTAGCCAAACAGCTACCAGTGCTGACAGCAGCCAGCTCCCACCACACAACCCAGAGGTGGCTACCAGGGCCTGACCCAGCAGTTTATACAGACCTGGAGTGACTCTTTTCCAGCTGCTCCTGACTGTGCCGCTCCAGAAGGCGGAATCGGTGGGATTCTGCGGGATTCTGCATCCTTAGCACTGCTGGCCGGTTTGCGCCGCAGAGGACAGTGCCCTCAGTGCCCTTTAGCTTAGCAGGCTGCAATGACAGACTTTGTCTGTTTGCTTTGCAAGGCCCAGCACAGG
This sequence comes from Rhynchotus rufescens, assembly GCA_032273925.1. Taxonomy (NCBI): domain Eukaryota; kingdom Metazoa; phylum Chordata; class Aves; order Tinamiformes; family Tinamidae; genus Rhynchotus; species Rhynchotus rufescens. The sequence goes on from JAVCKT010060333.1 coordinate 8,341, forward strand.
TAACGGAATGCACCACAGAGCACATGCACACGTTCCTGGATGCTCCTGCTCCCCACAAACCACCGCAATCCTCATGAGCAGGCCCCAGCCTTGGCTACAGCAGCGCTTGCTGGCCCTTTCCCTCGGGATAAAACGCCTCCCAGAGCGCACCGTGATGAACACAGCCCGTTTGGGAGAAGTTCATAAAACACAGCATAAAAATCAAACTGTGGCAGGGCAAACCCGCTGCCTAGGGTGTGAGAGCAGGGAAAGGGCATCACGTCATGTAACTGCTCCCTGGGTCTGGAGGACTCTGCTCGCGTGGGTGAGGGGAGCCACAGTCCGTGCCCTTGCACACACGGCCCCCAGGCTGTGACTTCCACCCGTCTCTCCGCTCGGGCTGGCAGCCGAGCCCTCCAGGCAGGCGGGCAGCGCGTCCCGGGCGAGCACAGAGCCACGGCCCAGGTGGGGCAAAGCTGCCAGCACGGCCAGCACGGCCAGCACGGCCAGCATGAAGCATCCAGCCACGGCACCTCCGTCGCTTCTGCGTGCAACAACAGATGCACCGCACGCGACCTGGGATTAGAGGCGTTTGTAGCGGCTCCAAAAGGGAATCACTGGAGAGCTGCAAAAAGCCTGAGGTAAGGTGGCCTGGGCGACCTTAATTTAGCCTCCTCGTGTGGCTCGTGTGCCACGCAAACGTCTGTAATTACCCAGTCACATGGCTTTCTGCACTGCCTCCGCCTCAGCCGGCTTAATGAGCAGCTCCTCGCTGATTTAATTGTGCTGCTGCTTCACACGTGGCCCCAGCCCTTGTTTGGCTGCTCAAGTTGGGCTCTGAAAACACAACGAGCAAGTGCCTTGGTGGGGGCTTCTGCCATGGCCAGCATTAGGGCACTTGAGTGTTTCACAGATGTTCATGGAATTTATTTTCCTGCTCTACTGCATACTCATTATTTGGCGTGTGCATGGTAAAACAAAGCTGAACAAAGTAATATATATTAAAAAAAAAAAAAAGATAAAAGCAAGATGAAAGGCAAAATTGTCCACATTGTCCACATGAGGGGTGCATTTCAGGTGCTGGGTAACTTCAGGTTAGCAGAGTGCAGCCTAGAAGTCCTCCTTCAACCACTCTGCATGAAGGGGCTACCACTTAGTGGGTACGTTATCCTGTCCAGCGACAGCTCTAATTCTTCTTATCTAGTGGAGATCTCAACAGAAAAATCTGTAGTAGATGCCTGTGTGCATGTGCGGGTGCAAGCCTATGTGTATCACACGACAAGGTTTAAGAGAAAAATGTTGCACAAAAGAAAATAGACCCAAAAAGGTATTAGAGCCAACAGTGAGGTATGCAGTTGTACCATAAATTCTCACCGCTAGCTGCATGGCCCAAATCATGGGACACTCAGCAGCTTGCACCCTCCTCTCACATGCCCCTTTTCATATTTAGCCCGGGCTGTCACATGCCTCTGTCATGTCTGTGTCACATGCTCCTTGTTTTCTCCGTTGTAAGAGCTATCAGCTATCAAACCAGAAGGGCCTTAGTAGAAGAACTGCATTTCTCCAGGTCCTTCTATTCGGCGCGGTTAAAGAACACGGGGAAACTGAAACTGACTTGCTGCGAACGCTGTGCACTAGACCATGCGGTTGTGTGAGTAGAAAGCTGCACGTGACATGCAGATTACAGGCAATTTTTAATTGTCAAACTCAATCCTTCACTCAAATTAATACATTGTCAGAACCCTAATTACTTCTGTTAGAAATGCTGCAGCTTATTAAGAAAGGGGCATAAGTCTTTCTCTGTAAATTCCTGATCACTGCATCGCAATTCCAGGCCATTTGTGAAGTGGCAACATTTAATTTACAGCCTGTTTCCCTCTTCATGTGGATTCTGATTGCAAAATCATCAATCATTACACAGTATTAGCCATGTGATGAACCATGTTACGACTTGTTAGCCCTGGCTCCAAAATAACCCCATTAGTCCCTTCCTCATTATCGCCCGTTTCTCCTAATTGCTTACAGGCACACTGAAAAAAAAAAGTCTTTTATTCAGTCCCCTTGCCCTTTTCTAGCAATGAAAACTGCTGGCACATTCAGGTACGATCCTTCTGGCATTCAGGGAGTGTTACCAAGTTTCATGGATAGGTTTTGAATTTCTTCATTATTAAGCAACCCCTCTGTGCATGCAGCAGGAGCTGCTTGCCCAACTGCAGTGTCTGATCCATGGAAAAACTTCCCCAGGCCCAGCCCCTGCCAAAAATTCAGAACCTGCATGTTAGCTGTGTTTTGAGGGAACAAACGCACCAAAATTTGACCTCCTGCCATTGCTGATACTTCCAGGCTGAGTCATAGAATAGAATCATAGAATCATAGAATGCCTAGAGTCCATGCGCTAGAATGTAATCAAGGTGGCTGGCACATGATGAGAACTTGAGCATTACAGGCCTGCATTTGCTTTTAGCTGGAAACGCTGACCGCTAAAAGACATTTTAGCTACGATGTGACCTGTGCTAGGAGCTGGATAAACCCATGAAACCAGGAACCCCACCGGGGTTACCCGCCCTGGTAACCCCTGTGAGGCCCAGCCAAACACACACGTGAAAACACCGTGTCTGGTAGCAAGTTACCAAACCAGAGCAGCAGAGCCCATGCCTTAAGGCACGACTTAACTTTAACATAGGACAATGAGACATTTATAAGCCACCGCTGGGCAATATTTAGTACATCTCTGAGCACATTGTGTTGCAGGGGAAACCTCCCATCGCTGGGTAGCTTTGAAGGCAATGCACTTAGCGCAGGATTCGACAGCCCAAGGCTACGATGTCCTTCCCGGCGGGAATGGCGAGCCCCAGCTGGAGGCGGCCCGTGACTCACAGCAGGCAGCGATGGAGAAGTGGCAGCAGCTTCCCAGGCAGGTGCTCCCGAGAACAGCCTTCCCAGGCAGCAACTTCCCAGGCAGGTGCTCCCCAGAACAGCATTCCCAGGCAGCAACTTCCCAGGCAGGTGCTCCCGAGAACAGCCTTCCCAGGAGGTTCCCCTGCCCGTCCCCAGCAGGGCCTTCTGGCTCAGGTTTTTGCCACTTCCTCTGGTTTTGTGTTGCTGATGTCAGAGTGTGCATTAGGTACAGAGCTAACGTGCAATGTGTGCGTTAGGTATAGATGGATAACATACATATTTAATAGTTTAGACAGTTACAGGTGTATGGAGTGCATGCAGGATACATTTTGAAAGGTCTGTCCGAAAAAGGCCTGAAGTACCGGACTGGCTACCCGATGTTGCACATGGGCTAGGAGGGCAATGGCCAAATCCTGACCTGAGGGCAACTTCCCTGTATAGGGACAGACAGATTTATACATTTATTCAGCATTACCGAAGGAGTAAGAGAGCGTAGCCAGAGAATTAAAAAGTACTATATCCATGTTGGTGGATCTGTAGGGCAAGGGCTCTGAATGCTCTTCCTTTCTTACACTTTTGAGGATGTTAGTTTAGTAAACTTCATTAGAGTAACATGGAAGTTGCGTGTGCAGCCGCCGTCAGAAACCAAACTAAGCTTTGGTGATTGATTAATGACCTTTGCTGTTTTCCTGGAGCAGCTGAAAGAGAAGTCAGCAGTTTGACTTGGCAGCAACACTAAGTTTAAAGGGCCTGTTTGCTTCCCAAATTGTAGCCTGGTAGTTTTGAAAGGTTTATTATCCTCTCTCTAATGTGATAAGATAAAATAACACTCATTGTCTTACAAAATTTTCAGGAAGAAGAAACTGATTATCTTCCTTAGAGATCCTGCTTTTTTATACAAGGTTGCGTTCAAAATGTTGATAAGTGGAAGGAAAAACACCAATATAAGGTACCGTTTAGTCATACGGTACTTCTTAATAACTTGAGTGAACATAAACCCCAAATGGCTGCTATATTACCCCATTTCTCCATTGCTGCTTACTCTGTTTGCTGAAATAAAAGAGGAAAATAGGACCCTGTCTGCATAGGGGAATCTTTCTACATCAATACGTTTTCATGATTCAGGAGATGACAGTACTGATGTCCTGCTCCAGCTAGAAGGAGGGAAAACGCACAAATGGGAGATTTTTTTCACAGCTAGGCCTGGTGGTAATGGAGGAATCCCCCAGTAATATACCAGGCAGCCATCAGGTGGCATGCCCAGGTACTCAAACTTAGTAAAATTCTAAATTTCTCATCGGATTTTGATAATTAGTACTTTTGCTTTCATCACCAAACACCCATAGCCCAGAAAGCCAACTGGGCTGTGTCCAAACTGAGTGTCTTTTGGTGTCAGCGTCACCATGTGCTGGAAATGCAGTACGGAGGTTGCTGAACTCCCAACACGAGCCTTATTTTGCCTGAATCAAAACCAGTACCTGATGCTGTTCTCATTTGTAAAATGAGTTTCTTCTCCAAAGTTGGCTAATGTGGCCCTTCAGGTCTGACTGCTACTTCTGCTGCATGCAAAACCCCATCTCTGTTCCACTTGCTTTCCTTCTCAGCCTCTTCATGTCTTGTATTTCTTCCCCCACTGAGGGAAGAAAAATGGAAAAAGCAACTACTTGTTTTTTTTATTTTTAAATGCAAGGTATCCAGAAGCACTGAGCTTGGGTTAGACAAGGGCGGCTTACCTATTTAAGTATCTGCATTTCAGAAAAGCACAGCTTAAAACTGGAGCCAAGAGGGCCTTAAAACACAAATGTTCGGGTGATTATGAATCACTAGAGTGGAAAAAAAAAGAACAAATAACAACAACAGTAAAAAACAAGGCTGTGTATGTAGCAACATTTACTGTGGCTGTTTTCCATAGCCTTAACTGGAAAATAGGAAAGGAAGCTGAGGGATGCATGTAAAGGTTGCAGATCTCCCTGCATGCACTCCACCCAGGAGATGACACCATCAGAAACACAATCAATCCCCTCTATGTCTAGCATCTCTCATTCTCAGTAAATTAGGCAAAGTTGAGCTACACAACAGGGCAGCAAGGGGATTATTTTCTTATGTAGCAGTGGACTTGAGATACACCTTTACCAAAATGATTTTGTACAGATGACTTAAAGACAAATGACGGCAGTTTAAAGTGCACTTGTCACAGATACCTCGGTCAGACTCAACAGCTATTACGAGTATAATGTATTCAGATCAAAGAAAATGAAAGAGATGAAGGAAGGCTGCATTCAAGCAGCATTAAAAACAATGAAATGTGTTTACACTTCTCAGAGAGGCAGCATATGAGGAAAGAGAAGTTTTGGATTAAAATCCTACTGAATGGGATGGCAGAATCAAACACCAGTCAAAGGCTGAAGCAGCAAGGCAAGAACATCCATAAAAATGACTATAGATCCACTAGGTGTCACGGACACCCCTGAGATCAGCAAGCGGGGATACTGAGTGGGCTGGCATTGCTCAAAATCAACTGATCTCCCTGAGCAGACTGAGGCTCAAAGCAGACCAGAGAGCAGCCCTTTGTTAATCATAATACGGAATCTGCTGCATTCAAAGGCAGTTGCAGCAAAGTGGATGTGTGCCAGCGGAGCACCACTGCTCCAGGAGGAAGGATGGGCAAGGGGGGAAATTACAGACCCTTCATCTCCATGTCTGCGATCTGCAAAATAAAGAACACAACAGAGCAGTAAGGCTGCAAAATGCATGTGAAAATGGAGTATCGTTCTCTGTAATCTAGTTGCAGGTAACTAGTAGGGATAGATGGTGTTGGGATAGATTGTGTTGGTTAACCTCCTTTTTGACACAGCTGTGCTGCACTTTGTATATTTATTAATACTCAGATTAATTCATGCTGCTCACCTAACGCTCTGTGGTAAAGAGGTTAATTCTCCTCTAATAAGGAGGCCTATCTTTTTTTGTAAGGAGAATGTCACACTATTGTAGAAAAACAATAATCCAGGTCCCCTGGTCACATGCCTGGGTTTTGTGGCCAGCTGGACTTTATGAACAGTGCAAGGGGCAAGGTGACCACAGAAATGGGTGCACAGAAAGAGAAGAATCTGGATTTTTTCCAGGAGCCACAAGTGCACATTTTTATGACAGTCATCTGTGTCAGATATAACTCCCTCAAGCCCCTTTCAAATAGGCATCATGTCTCCCTACTTGCACACCCTATTTCTTCTCTTCTCCTCTGTCCTGGTAAACTGCCTGTGAAGAAGAGATGTGTTCAAGAAAAAAAAAAAATCTTGGAGGAAATTGATATTAGAAACACAGCTCCTGGTTTCCTCAGCGTCTCAGCTACCATTCAGCACCCTGCAGCTCTCACTCCTGCTACCTACTACCTTGGTTTATCGCTCTTCTTTCGCTGTCCTTCTGGGATTACACCCTTCAGCCCATCCTGCTCCAGCTCTGCTATTCCTGTTGCTCCTTCCATACAGCGTTTCCTCGAGCCCCTCCATTCAGCCTTCGTTTTCTGCTCTGAGAATTTAGCTCGCAAGGTGGTCCTTCCAAACAGCTAAGCCTGGCAAGGCAGACTTTTCATTAGGCTGCAGCTCAAGTAAAACCCATTCTCTTGCCACCCACGGCGGACTTGTGCCCTCTACTAGTATGTTTTTGACCAAGCAGCTCTAACACCAAGACATGGAAAGGCCTCCCTGGGAACCCTGCTTTGTTTCTCCCCGTGTTCTCATTTTGTTTCAAGACCCCAACCTTCTACCTCTCTGGTCTCTTCCTCTTGCTACAAAGCCTAGAGTAACAGGTTCATTCATATAAGTAAGTAAATTTGTTGTTTAAACACTGAATAAGGAACCCTCCATATTTAGGAGGTTTTTGAGCTTGTTCACAGGAAAAAAAAAAAAAAAAGTTCACCTTGTGCCAGAAGGCTTTTTTCTTGTTCACATAGGTTCCTCTGACACATAAGGTTCCTCTGACAAAGAAAGTCAGCAAAATGGAATAGCTTCAGGGTATCTAAACAAAATCCAACCACGAAGAAACTCCAAAATACTTCAAAAAAAAAAAAAAAAAAAAAAAACTAGTAACTTTGTACCATGTGGAAAAAAATAAACAGCATCACAAGAACACACTCAAACCCAGTGCACCTTCAAATCTGAATTTCTCAGTTTTCCCAGATCTCCCCTCTCAAAACCAGCCTCCTAACCACCAGCCAGAGAAATGAATGAGATTTTGTGTGTGAAATTCAGGACCATTTGGTATTTTGTGGGAGATCTGTTGCAGTTCACAATCTAAACTTACCACGCTAGTTAGTTGCAATGCATTGCATTTTACACTCCACAGGTGTACTCCAGCCCAAAACTCAACGTGTTTAACAGCAGCCTTTTATGATCTGTATTAGGTAGAACAACCGGACTGCAAGTTGCTCCAATCTGCATTAGCTTGTTAGAAACTGAGCTCTCAGCTATTCAAGGTTAGCTTCAAAATTATGAGATGTGTTTGGGGTCCCTTGGGACTACATGCTCTCCAGGTCCCTTCCCACCTCAAACTTTCCGTGATTTACATGCTGGTTTCTCAGACTGCTAGTTGTATCTCATTCCCAAGCTGTTTTCCAGAAGGGAGGGCTGCAGAGGCTTTGTGTATGTCAACACTGAAAGGGAAGCTGGAAGCACAGTCTCTTCCAAGCTTGTTTTTGGCAACCGTGGCTCTGGGGTCATCATTTCTAACCAAGCGTGAGGAGCTTCCCACATGACAGGCCGCCCTTGGGTCGCTAAAGGCAGCAAGGCTGGCGGCGCAGACCCTGCGCCGCGGCGACCTCCCCTCCGCTCCCCTCAGCGCGGCCCGCGCGTTGCTGCGCAACGAGCGCCCCCCGCGCGCGCCGCCAACGGCCGCCGCCAACGGCCGCCAACGGTCCCGCGGCC